>CAJDYZ010002059.1:13404-24412 GCA_903986555.1 Heterotrigona itama
ATGAGTTTATCATATCTGAGAAGAGATTATTTGAAAAATAATTTCAAAAAAGAGATTACAACAATATGAAACGTACAATTCAAACATGCAAAATATAATTTTTTTTGCATTTATTGTAACATTCTATGTTTTGTAAACGTTTATGTATATGTGTGTATTATTTTATCACAAACATATTTATTATTTTGGAAAACTAAGTTAAAATATTTTTATCTACTTTCTTTTCTTATTATTAATCAACAAAATATATTAAAATCCAAAATGTTAGGAAAATTAGAAAATTAGTATTTATTTCTTCATACGTAAATAATAAATTATACAATACGCACAGTAAATTTGAATAATATAAGTTAAAAATTCTTGTTAAAATGTTGATAAAATTGACAAAAAAAAAAGTTTAAGGCATTAAATATGTAACATCAATTTTTGTAGGTCTATCATAAGCATTTATACTGTAATAATAAAATGTATTTTTCTACAAGTAATAATTCTCGTTGTGAATAAAGTATTATATATTATGTCTTTTTTTTCATTCACACTGAATTAATTATTAATATTGTGTTAATTACAAATTGTAGCTAAATATTAATTATGTTTATATACTAAAATTATTTGTATATCAGATACTCTTGATAATACGTAATGAACACGTATAATGAAAGTAAATAATTATCAAGATTAAGAAGAGATACATATATATTTCAAACATATGTGATAAGAATTCAATTGAATTTAGATTTTCAAATACATACATAATATTTATAAAAATAATTATCAAAAATTATTCAATACTGCATAGCATAAAAAGATTATTATATTATTATAGACAAATTACTATGAAGACATTTTTTCAATTTACAATCATTGTATTTTTAGTTAATAGTACTTTATCCCTAACCTTAGATGGTTTATGGATAGGTATTAAATATAATAGATCAATATTAATTAATTATAATAGATCAATAAATTTTTTTTTCATATAGTATCAATTAATGATATTACATATTAAGTATATCAATTAATATATAATATATGAATTTCTGATTTAGGTAAAATTACAACCAATAAACATGAACAAGGTAAGAATTTTTATAAATGATTCTCTTCAATATTATTATAATATTAATTAATTTATTTATTTTTTGTTAGAAATCACGTTTTCTGCAACTGTGCCAGGAGGTATTTATACGGATTTGGACAAGGCGCATATTATACCAAATAATTTAAATGAGAATAATGATGTAATTAATCGATGGGTTGGTAATCAATCAGTTATTTACAGCAAAAGATTTTATGGTAATTATTTTAGACTTTTTAATGTAAGAATTTAATATATGAGATTCTTAATTCCAAACAAATTTTAAATATCTGTTTTATAGTAAATGATACACTATTAAATGCACCTAAAGTGGTATTAATTTTCCATGGTGTAGATACGTTTACTACAATTGTTTTAAATGGACATGAAATTGGAGAAACATCAAATATGTTTCTAAAATACACATTTGATGTAACACAGTATTTAGAAGTAAGTATTTTACTTTTTCATACAATTATTTATTATACGTTTTTATTCACTTTTCAGAAAGGAGAAAATTTATTGGAAATTTTTTTTTCTTCACCTGTTAAAATAGCTGAGATCTTACACAATAAACAAGCATTAAAATATGTTATTCCTCCAATATGTAATCCAAATAGTTACAACGGAGAATGTCATGTAAATTATATAAGAAAAATGCAAGCAAGTTTTTCTTGGGATTGGGGTCCAGCTTTCCCATCAATGGGTATCTGGTGAGTTCAGTTTTGTTATTTATTTGCATTATTGTATATTAATAAGACAAATATTTTAGGAAAACTGTAGAAATAATTCCCATAAATGAAATCTACATTATGGATGTTACAACAGATATTCATAAGAAGGAAAACTTTTGGAATATTATAATCACATTATTTCTTGAAGTGACCTTACAGAGGAACATAACTTGTCATATCTCATCTGTTCTTAATATTAATGATCAATTAAATATTCATAATTCTAGCAATGTTAATTTACATACAAATAACAAAGATACAAAATGTACTATACTTCTAAAAATACCTACAGTACGTTTTAATGATGAAATGTCATTATTTATTAACATTTAATCAGTGTATACATTTGATATGATATAATTTATTTTTATACAGAATCTTGTAAATGAATGGTGGCCTAATGGTTATGGCAATCAAACTCTTTATTCATTAACTGTAACTGCAGCTACTTCTACTGATGTTAAGCAGAAAATTATACATGTTGGTTTCAGAACGGTGGAACTCATACAAAAGCCTCTCAAAACAGGATTAAGTTTTTATTTTCAAATAAATAACGTTCCAATATTTGCAAAGGGTAGTAATTTTATTCCAGCTAGTGTTTTTCCTGAGTTGACTGCTAAGATAGATACAATTAAACACTTATTAAAATCTGCCAAAGAAGCAAACATGAATATGCTTAGAGTATGGGGAGGTGGACTTTATGAATCTGAACTATTTTATAATATAGCTGATGAATATGGAATCATGATTTGGCAAGATTTCATGTTTGCATGCGGAATGTATCCTACTACAGAAGAATTTCTTGAATCAGTCAAAAAAGAAGTAATACAAAATGTACAGCGATTAAAAAATCATCCCAGTATTGTTCTCTGGGCTGGAAATAATGAAAATGAAGCAGCATTATATGGAAATTGGTATGGAACTGGAACTAAACAAATATATAAAACTGATTACATCAAGCTTTATGTAGATTTAATTAAGAAGGAAGTAGAACAACTTGACTCTACACGACCTTTTGTAGTATCTAGTCCTAGTAATGGCCTATATACAGAGAAATATAATTATATTGGAAAAGATCCATATTTGAAGACATTTGGAGATGGTAAAATATATTTTTTATTTTATACTATAGAAACAGCTTGTATTTGAAATCAGATAATATAATGATATTTCAGTCCATTACTACAATTATTTTAATAATGGGTGGGATATGCATCAATATCCACGTGTAAGATTTTCATCTGAATATGGATTTCAATCACTACCGTCAATTTATACTATGTTGCCAATTGTAAAAACAATTACTGATTTAGACATACACAGTGATTTCTTCAAACATCGTCAACATCTACCATTAGGAACGGAATATTTGATAAATCTTATATCAAAAAATTTTAAATTGCCTGATACTCAAAATACTCTAAAAAGATTCGAAAATTATATATATTTAAGCCAAATTAACCAGGCTGTTTCAGTAAAGATACAAACGGAATTTTATCGACAATCAAAGTCGGATTTAAATGAAATAGGAGAAGGAATGACAATGGGTGCTTTATATTGGCAATTAAATGATGTCTGGCAAGCTCCGTCTTGGTCTTCTATAGGTAAATAATAATTATTGAAAATATGTATATTTAAATCTATTTTGATGTTACTAATAATTTTACTTAGATTTTGATGGGCGATGGAAAATGCTTCATTATTATGCTGTGGAATTCTTTGCACCCATTATAGTTACATACTATATTCGTAATATGCATCTTTCAATCCATATTGTTTCGGATAAGACACATTCAGTGAAAAATGCTACTTTAGAAGTGAATCTTTATGCGATGAATAATATAAAACCTGTGCAATCATATATTTATCACAATATAACTATTGTAAGAATATAAAAGTAATGATAGTTTCGATATACAAATATAAATAAAATAAAAATACTTGCAATCAACATTTTTACTAATAGGAAGCAAATGCAGTAACTATTATTGATGATAACTGGCTCAAACATTCATGGATTTTAACTTCTACAATACTTAATGAATGTCAGTCTAATAGTACTAAAAGCAATTGTATTACAACGCTTACCTTAAAAGATAAAACTGGGATACCACTGGCACCAAGAAATTATATATATCCAAGCAATGTTTTGAAAAATACCGCATTGCCAATTGCAAATGTTTCTGTAAGTTTATCCTTGTATCTCTAAAAGAATTATGCATTTTTATTTAACATGAATTTAAAATTTATTTTATTTTAGATAAAAGTGAATGATGATCACTTACCTAGAAAATCTTTCAATTATCCAGATATTGAACTTGAATTAACAACAGACAACATAACACTTTTTATATGGCTAGAAGCTGGTAATATTTGTGGTCGTTTTTCAGAAAATGGTTTCCATATGTTCGAAAATAAGAAAAGCATTATTTTCCTTGCATGTGAATTTATTACACCACAAGTATTAAGAAAATCTTTAAAAGTTACTACACTTTCTGGTATTTACTAAATTCTTCTTTCTGTCTAAACAAAATTGTTATAATATTAAATTTCAAGTTCTTTGTGGAAAATATGTCTCACGGTGTAAATAAATTTCGAATCCAATAAGAATAACGAGTATAATTAGAATTATAGTGATTATTAAATATATCAAATTTGACATTTCGTTTTGTTAACTTATAAATTTATTTCTGAATTTCAACAGTTTTCTAACTTTATTGATTATTATTGAAAATATACAATGACTTTTTATAACAAAATATAATACAAATACTGAAGTTAGTATATTATCACAACGGAACAAATCAATATATACAATATATTATTTAAGAAAATATATAATTAAATATTATTGTGTATTATTGTTATTTTTCTATTAATAAATAATATCAAAAGTTAATAATCTCAAACTTAAAATATAATGAAAAAATACTAAATTTAGCTTTTTCTTCTGTGAAATTCGAATATCTAATTTTAAATCTAAATTAATTCTAATATCAATAAGCATAAATCCAGATTCATTTCTAAAATTTTTAAGTTATATTATAATTAAGATACTATCTTGTAAAACCTTGATCAAAAAATAATAAAATATACAAGCAATTATTATATAAATATATATGTAATAACGTTATAAATTAATTCTTTTAAAGACTAGATAAAGCTATCATGTTAATAATAATATTGTGTTTATAAATTCTTCATAAAAATAAAATTTATTTTTTTATATTGTATGTAAACTTTAAAGATTTATAAATATGATTTAAATTTGATCGTTTTTAAAGCTTCATTTAAAGCATTTATGAACTGTTAAAATTTAGCATTTTCCATAGTTCTAAAAATTGATCTACAAAGATAGCCAAATCTTTTGTAATTAATTAACAATGAATATTGTCAAAAAATTTAATTTCTGATAGTGAAATCAGGCATAGTTTCTTCCGATGGTGACTGGAGGTAACGACGACTTAGATTAATTGCTACCATTATACAACATAATAATAAAGGACCAAAAATTGCACCTTCTACACCCAAACAAAAGATTCCGCCTGCTATGGAAAGACCTGTAAGATATGGATGTCCACCCCTAAAATAAAAATACAACGAATAAGTATTAATTAATTATAACTAATAATTAATTAAATTTTATTGAAATTAAGTTTTATTAAAATTTAAAAAATTGTAATACCCTTTTATTTCTTTGTAGAATTCAGTTACAACAATATTACAAGCAAGGAAGTGAAACATAAAAAACAAAATAGCAATCATAGATCCTCGAGTAAACCAGAGCTCCAAAGTAGCTGGGATGCAAGCAAAATATGCATCCAAAAATGGCACTGCACCAAGTATTGTTGCAAAAGCAGATGGTAAATAAATTATTTTTACTTGGAACAAATTATGTATAAACCATGTCCACATGCCAAAAAAGGAAGCAAGTTTAAATGTTGCAGCAAATACTCCAATTACTGCTTCTTGTAATGCTATAGCAAACCTACAAAATATAAGATATTAGACTTTTCTTTCAAAATATATACGATAATATATTATTATGATTCAGTTTACACATACATACCCTTCAACATGAAGAGTGCTTATAAATCAAAAAATTAATTTTACAAAACAATTTACATCATGTTAATACAAAATATATTAATTTAAACATTTACCTGTGACAACTAATAGGACTAAATACTGTAGTTAACTCAATAGGTTTGTATGTTTTTTCACTAGAACTAAGAAGGTAAAAGAGCGTCGTAAAAAATACCACCTTAAAATTAAATCTTTAGTATAATATATATTTTAAATATTTTCAAAATATATATACGTTTTTTACGATTAATTTATTACCATGCTGAGAGCGAAGTTAAGTACTGCTGATCCACTCATAAGTATAATATAAAATAATTCTGTAAAAATTGTTAATATCACAGACATATTTCCTTTCACTATACTCCAAATGGAATCCAATACTGACATAAAAGTTCCAATATTTTCTTTTACAAAATTTTGTATACTAGTCATGTTAAACAGTTCTGTGTAAAAAAAAAGAAGAAAATAGTAAACACATTGAATAAACTTATTTAATATTTAATTGTATTAATTTTAAATGTAAAATCTTACGTAAAGGTGTTTTTTCAAGACTTTCATTGAGATTTTCCCACACTGAATAAGCTGCTGTAACATCTACAGTAGGCCCAATTAGATTAGGATTTTCGGTAGACATCATCCATGCTTGATAAAGTCTATCCCAAAGTTCTAAAACTTTCTTTTCCATTTGTTCAGCTTTTGCAGCATCTAAATCTTTTACCAAACTTTTTATCTACGCCATATATTATATGTTATTATTGAGATATATTTAGCAATTATAAAAGTATACATGTATCTTACTCCATCAGAAATAGCACTTCGTCCATACGTGTAAGCATTATCTAACACACTATTAACTGAATCCTCCCATTGTTCAGGTAACCAATCAATGTCTGGATTATTCAAAGATGAATTAAGTATCTCTCCAGTCATTTGAATAAGATGCATACCTTCTGCATAAACCTAAAGAAAGCATGATGTTTACAATCATTTATAAGACATATATAATAGTGTTTACTATAACTTCATTATACCTGTATTGTTATAAAAATAGAAGTACAAGTAGTGAATATAAGTAATCCAAAAATCACAGCAATTGTTACTACAGAATCAACTGAAGCTTTCAAGATTTTTGTTAATTTTTCATCAATTATGATTCCAATTTTGTATAAACCTCTAACATTAACTGGTAAAAGAGCTTGATGTCTTTCTGTACACCATATTTTTATAATTTGCACAATAATGTTGCATTGATTTCCAATCATCTTCCATATTCCAAAATAATTTCCAAGTTGCTTAATAATATAAAAAGCTATAGGGATAATTAAAATATATATCATCCACCTATGTTTCCAAAGGAGCATACCAATGCAAGCATATAATGCACCATACATATATTTATCAGTATCAACCTTATCATTTTCTATATCTATGGACATTCGTAATTCTGTTTTCAATCTTCTTAACAAATAACGATCACGTAATGATACATTAGATGGTTGTAATCTGTTTATTACACCTGTTTTTGCATCCAGTGACATTGTCTTCCTGGAGAATTTCATAATTTTCATATCTTGACCTCTATTTATCTCATCATTTATACTTTCTTCGTTAATATTTTCTATGGAGTCTTTTGAAGCTGAGGGAAATGATTCTTGTTGCGTATTTGTGACTAAGTTATTTGTCAATGCAAAGCACATTGCTTCTACAAACGTCGTATGTTTGTTTTCTAATTCTTGGTTTTCCATAATAGCTACTACTTCATAAATAAATCCTATGAAGTATAGTATTTGTAATGTCGTGAATATAATAATTTGATAAGCACCTAATATGTTAGAAATATATAAGCTAATCATGAACCATATAATAAATGAGCTATAACGAAACTGAATGGAATTATTTGGTGTCCAGTAAATATACAATACGGATAAATATCCAATAAGTATAAAAGTAATCTGTAAAAATTACATTATTATCATCATTGATGTGCTATGAAATACATTTCTTATTAAGCAGGTTTTTTCAAATGATTGAAATTTACCATGAAAGTATTGCACATTGTTATAAAAAATCCAAAAACAGCATTAAAAATTAGGCATATTCTCCATATAAGGCAGCTTAATATCGTAGGCGTGTAATGATATATAGTTAGAGCTGACGCAGTCAATAAAAATACACTGGCAATATATTTAATGTGTTCCCATAAAAATGACCCTATACTATCGGATACTTTGTCAACTATTTGCGCAGGGAGCACCATTAAATTTATTATTAAAGGAGTGTGAGACGCCTCCGTTTTCTCAAACCACGACTGCACAATCGTAGTTAAGGAATATTTGAAGGGGAATAAAACAGAACCACATAACAGGGCCCAAATCAAAGGTTTTACAAACGGTCTCAATATAATGTACAATCCGAAGCCTGCTGCGGAAACCAGACACAAAAAGAATAGTGCCACCGCATTGTAAATGCCTTGTTTTAAGGCCTTTTTATGATCCGCGCTGAAGCCTGACAGCATGTTAAAGAGGTTATTCATAGGCGATCGTGTACTATCCATTATGAATATGTATGTAATCAATTCATTGTTAGAGCGCTTTATTATTTAATTTTGAATTTTCTTACTATTGCTTTCTTAAGAAAACTATAAAACACATAGAAAATTACATTGGAAACAGAAAAATAATAATAAGGATAAAGTGTACTGTCAGAAGTAACAAATACCGTGTACTATTATGCAGTAGTCGTGTAATATCCCATATGTACATATGTATATATATGTATCATGGTATATCAATGAAACAGTGGTGGTATATCAATGAAACGACTGAAATCATATTAGATAACTTAAAACTTAATATATATCATTCTCCGTACGCTGATTTGTTCTCGTTCTCTTTAAAAATAAGAAATGATTTGCGGAAACTTGAATTAAACATGAATTATTCGTCGTATTGATAAAATTAAGTGATATGATAAAAAAAAAAATCATTAAAATAAATTAGAAACTCCAGAAATTTATTCTCCGCAGTTTAATCAATTACATCGTAAAATATAAAATATTAATATTATAATTCAATATATCATAATTTTTATACGCGCAAGGCAAAATCTTAAAATATATAATAATATTGTTTTTCCGATCGTATGAAATTTAAAATGAAAAACGTTTTATTTATTATTAATCAAGAAACTATACACCTTAAATATATAAATGAATACGTAAACGTAAATGTACGCTAAAGATATAGGTAAATTTAAGGAAATATTTTCGGAAGGTTAATAATGACAAAAATAATTATAAGACGCTTCAAGTATTTTTTCTTTTTTTACAGTCTTCACCATCTCCGAATTTGAATTATTCGAAAGCATGAATGTTCTATCGAATGTACTCCTATTTTGTTTTATCTATAAATATGAAGATTATCGAAACGCGTTACACGAGATAAAGGCATTTGTCACTTTTAATAAATAAAAGTAAATGTAAATGCTTTTTCTTGCGTGGTAATTTTACACGCCATTAGATTCTTTATACCGTTTTCCTTTTTTTTCTTTTTTTTTTTCCTTCGTTTCAGATATTTTGGTTACCATGTGTACGATTTTACTGAACTCAACAAATCACTGCCAGCACATATTTAGAAATTAAAGATACACGATTCAGTGAAAAATTCATTATACCGTATGTGCGTGTATAGTACGCTTGTTACATTCATGTTGCAAAACTAGCGAATAGATCTACTATCACTAATCACAGTATTTTGATCACAAATATGTATGTATGTATGTCGAATGTTAGAAATACAATTTGGGACATTATGCGATATTAATCAGATACTCGCTTGAATTTTCGCAAGATTACCGAACATATTTTTATTGTATCTTGTTTTATATCTCGCTAAAGAATAATATCAATATGCTGAGAGGACGAACGTTTCTTTAAATGGATAATGTTAACGTGCTTGAAAATAGAAATTACGCAAGGAAACTCTGACTTAATCATCACACTTTCATTTTATTCTTTTTATTATTATTATTATTATTGTTATTATTATTATTTATTATTATTATTGTTATTATTATTTACTATTATTATTATTCATTATTATTCATTATTATTATTATTATTATTATTATTATTATTATTATTAATAATACTTATCGAATTTATGTTAAGAAGTTAATCAATAATAATCGTGTACTCTGTAGCTCATTTCAAAATGCATCCCTAGAAAGCCGTGATTTATTCAACCGTGAAATTGTAGTGTTTAGTCCTTTCATCTGATTCATTTTTAAAAGTATGTTTCACAAATAGATAAGGTTGTACGAAATACTCTTCGAGATGTGGGTCGTTAATTAATTATAAGTAACATCAAGATGACAAAAAAAAAAAAAAAAAACAGAAGAATATCGCACAAGAACACCATATAATCTTATTATTAACACTCACATTGCTTTCACTTTTGCAATCATTCGTTTTAATTCACTATTGTATCATATCTCGCTGAAATCCAAAATACGAGTGAAAAATGATTATTGAACTTCGAAATATGTTAGTACAAGTTATACTTTAGTGCCATTGTCTGATAATAAGCTCAATTACAATGAAAAACATACCTCTGATTACTTGATCGTATATGTAATGTGCATATACTCGTATATCAAGCAAATGTAATGAATTATAACTTTATATTTAAATCAAGTACTAGGCTACGTATAAAGTTAAATGAAACGATATTTAGAATATTAAAACTGAAAGTACTTTAAGAAACGTATATATTTCATTAAATAATCAGGGTGTACCTACTTCTAGTGAAATTATCGATTACTGATATCGATATTGAAGGTATACTAACTTATTTATTTCGATGTATTTAAGAAAAATATATATCTTGAAATATATATAATTTATTGTTAAAAATACTATTTCACTGAACAACTAGACGTATTAAAAAGATTCGCGTTTGTTTTATCCCAATATAGAATTATCGAAAGAATTAAAACTTAAAACTTAATTACGTTAACTATCTTTTGAAACATAAATTCTCAAATATTTGACAAATGGCGACAAAGTAACTTGTTTATGTAATGAATTAGTAAAAACAATATATATATATAT
>CAJDYZ010002059.1:24448-34971 GCA_903986555.1 Heterotrigona itama
AGTAATAATAAATATAATAAAGCAGTGCATGTAAATTAAGCACATACATAACAATTTATACGGATATGTTTCCAGGTTTATTTGTTACATGTTAAAAGAAAATTATATTCGAATGATCTTCTGTTCACTTTTCACGAATGTTTGAAAAATTTGATAATAAAATTGTTCATTTGTGATGTGAGATATTTGCATTTGTCACAATTATACAACCAACAAAGACCATATAATAATATTATAAACACTACGTCATTTATTTGCAATCGTTATAAATAAATATTTTATCATAATGATACGAGGTATAATTAAAAATTTGTTTCGAATGTAAATTAAACTTTATTTTTTTAAAATAAAATTCAAATATCCAATAATATTTTAATTTTGCGAGAATACTATGCAAGATATAGTTTCATTAATCAAAATGACTAAAAATACATATCAAGATTCGTCCAAATGAAAAACTAAATATTTCTGACTATTATACATAAAAAAGATTTAATAACGCAGTTGTTCACGTAAGTTTATTTAGAAAGATATGTTGAAAAGATGTGTAATATTTTGTAAAAATATTCATAACATAAATTACACAATTCATTATCTGGAAACATATTAAAAATATGATGGAAATATATTACAATGACAAATTAATGAAGTCTGTATCTGATCAATAATGTTTGATACAAAAGATACAAAACTTGAGAGCTGATTGGAAAACTTACTATTTTATATATTATGTTAAACAATCGAAAAAAACTTTGTATATTACAAAATTGAGATAAGTATAGAAAAATTATCATAATTTTAACAAAGATTTTATAATTGTATCTCTTAAATTATTTCAAGATTTTACTTTCATAATTCCTATTATTAAATACTGGGCGGTTTATATTACTTATATTACCAAGAGACAGACAATCTCACAGCACTAACGAACATTTATTATATAAAATGAAAATTGTTCAGTCCCAATTGATAATTTGTTTTTTCTTCTTTCTATTTTAATATAACTTAAATAGACAAAAATATCTTATTTACCTACATTTGGAAAATAAATCGCATTTGATACATACATGTGATATAGTATATGCATCTTTTTCTTTATAAAACACAAACGTACTAAAAATTTTTTGTCCATTTAGATCTTGAATGTATAACTGAATTTCTGTCTTGTTATCCTAAAGAATCACACAGTTACACATAAACTTAGTCCTGTATTGTATGCTTCTATGATAAAAGCACCATTTAAAACACGTAGAGAGTTAGTTACTTTTCGTTTGCAGTTGTACAATAGTTTGTAGATCAAGAATCGTCTTTTCCAACATCTCAAACCAAGAAACATTAGTCAATGAACATCGCAACTGGTTCGTACAATTGTTGGTTGTTATGGTGTTAATTAAACCTGGGGATATCGTACTGATGTTTGTAGGAATATTTTCTGTTTGAACATTATTCCTTGATATGGTTTTATCACCTCCAGAATCAGAGGAAGTCATATCATTTACTTCTACTTTGTCTTTTTCTTCGATGTTTATGTTAGAAACGTTTTTCTGCTTATTAAGTTCTTTGATTGGTAGATGCAATTCTTTGTCAGTGGTTTCACTGTTTTCGTTCACCATAAACTTACGCTTTTTCGTAGGAGCTTCTACTTCCTGTTGGTTAGATTCTTTCACTTTAATGGCTCTAGTTCGAGACAACAGCGTTTCTAATGCCGGTAACAAGCTACTTGGTGGTTTCAGTCTTGTACTGCTATTGTAGACAAGAGCCAAGGCTCTTAAGTCACCTGTTAATCTATGAGCAGATGCCTGAATATCTACTGCTTCCACCATTGCCACCATAGAACTAACTAAATTGTCAATAAGTAAGCAAGTTTGTTCGGTTAGTACATGATTAGCAAGTTTTGGGAAAAAAGTCTTGAGAAAAGCATGAATTGCCGGTATTCCTAAAGACGATCTTTCATCTAGTAGTACAGCATCTACATAATCCACTGTGTAGGAAGAACAAAGAAGAGATGCAATATGTTTCCTGTCTATGTGTGTAGCAGCATGAACATCTAACCACAATCTAGGAAATAAGGCTAAGTGCAATGGAACACCTGTAATCAAACAAGATTGTTATTAATTATATCGACTTTATAAATTTTGACAATAAATGATACTCACCTTCAAATCCTAACATAGCACTCAGACTAACCAATGTCTCTGTCATGCAGTCATTATTTATTGCTAATCTGCACATAACATCGATAAGTTCATGATATGGTAAATAAAATTCAAGTAAAGCGTTATCATATTCTGGATCTACTCCTTTTGATGCCTCCAACTGAGAATGTGGTACAGCCATCTGCACCATTGGTCTGGCAGGTCGAGTAGGCATTTTCCCTGGAGGAGTAGACCTTCTTGGGAGATATGGGCCAGGTGGAACAGCAGCATGAGATTCTTGAAGAGCTGCATGGCAGTGTGATAGCAATGGTGCTAAAATTGAGATCGCTTCAGCAGGAACAAGCATCACAAGTTCTTTTAAAAGATCTATAGCAAGATTCCTCATATCTGGAGGATTATATGTATTTAACAATGTTGCTAATTTTCGCAAAATATCTGGCCATTCTTTACAATTCGCTAATATATTTCTTGCATCAGGTCCGTCTCTAGCGGTTCTAGTACATCGTACAAGTTCGACAATAATAGCTATTAGTTCAGCTAAGTCACCAGCAACGTGACATGCTGTTGCTTCGTGATACATAACATGCAACATATGAAATGCTTCCAGAATCATACTTAAACCTCCATTATATACAACATAAAGCCGATCATCGTCTGATTCGATCAAGATGCTGCAAGATATTGGTTTTTCAATTTATTTTTCAAACTCAAGAATAAAAAGAAGTATTATTTCAAATATTATACCGAAATGCAGAAATAAGTGTAGCCCAACATGATCGTCCATCTAATCCTTGTAAGTAAGAAGATAAGGTTCCTCTTCTAAAAGATGCAATTTCTGCTTCTTCTTGTTCTGTTTGTTCAGAATGTCTTGCAACTAACAGTTGCATTAATTTAAACAGTTCGTCGACAGCCTATAAAGAAAGAGATATATTCTACGTTTTAGATATAAGTGTTATAAGTAAAAGTAGATTTTAAATCAATAAAAATTTTACAGTTGAATATTGAGTAGGATGAGGTGTTATGTTTTTGAATGCCCACTGAATATTTTGATGTGCAGCTAGTTGTCTTGTAAAAGTGCGTGATTGTTGACAGCATAATCGTAATAAACCATAGTAAGCAGGCAACATTACTCTATTAAATAATACCACATCCTGGTCCTCATGATCAGCACTAAAAAATATATAAAATTTCAAACATTTGTCACATGTACCTGCGATTACAAAAAAAGAATTATACGTACAGTATATAATTAAATGCAATATTTTTAGTTATATGAGGATTGTGAAGTATAAGAGCGACATTTTCTGGACAATCAGAACAAACATGATACCAAAATAATAATACAGCTTGTTTATTATGATGTACTGGAATGCTAGGCTCAGATAGTTTTGGATGGAAAAGTGTCCACAAGTCATTCAAATATTGTCCAAACTGAAAATAAATATTATATAATAAAATAATTATAACAAAAGAACTAATATTATGCAATACTTACCATTAATTTTTCTGTCTTAGAAATGACACAATAAGTAAGTAATGCAAAATAGGCAGTGAGTTTCATTGTACCATGAGTCTGTATATCAATATAATGTCTCGCAGGTTGTAATAATCGTAGAAGTGCCGTATATATTTTGTGTAAAACTAAAATAGCTTCTGGAGATAATTGTAGTTCCCTAGATGTATTGCATCCTAAACCTAATCTATGAGCACTGCGATAACCTTGTCTGAAATGAGTCGACGGTACTAATGATACAAGAAGAAAAGCAGCAGCAGAGCGAACTCTTTGATTTGAATGTTCTAATAAGAAATGTTGTAACCACGTGTCTAATCCTTGTAATACCCAAGCATGTGCAAGTTTACTTCTTGTAACGGCTAAAGCTAACCATTCTAATGCTCCGTGTGGAGCAACTCTTGCAGCTTCCCAGACTCTGCCTAAAATTAATTGCGTCATACAAGGCAACCCACTTAATCCTGAACTCTCGGTTAACAGTGTTAAAAGTTTGAAAAATGGTTGGCAGACATCTGTATGTTTTGTTATAGCTTGAAATATCATTGTCACAATATGTATTGCTAGCCGGTCATTCCAGCGACATAAAGACTGTATCAAGTTTCGCGTCTGGTTGAGATTGATGACATCTCGCGTTTGTTGATACAAAAAAGGAAATCCTTTACCTCCTGCTACAGCGCTAAGATCTGCTGGAGACAATGCTAACCTGAAATATGAAAATATAACATGTAAACATATAATAAAATTTTCATATTATTTTTAAATAAAAATAATAAATTCAACTACCTGTGATCAGGTCCTCTACTACGTTCAACCAAAGTTGCTATTAAAGTGATCATTTTATCCAAAGAAGCAGGTCTTAATTTTTCTGTTGGCATAGCAACAACTTCTTCTTCCTCTTCTTCTTCACTGACTGCATCAACGAATTCATGTGTCTTATGTCCAAGATAAAAATTGATCATAGTTGATATAGCTTGTACTCTTATTAGAAACAGCGTTTCTTCTTCACCCATTTTACTAAATTCATATAAAAAACTGAAATATTCAGTAAGATGTTTCAAATGTTGTTTCGCATGTTCCATAAGAGACAAAAGCATTCTCACAAATCTTGTCACGCATGATCGCGTACCGACAGTATTTATATCATTTTCTTCATCACAAAGAAGGTATAAAGGTGCTTGAGTAGCGCGCAAACGTTGTATCACATGAATACATAGCCTTTGGAACATTTGTCTTACCATTTGATTAGGGCACTTGACTAGAATTTGGATTGGCCACCATGAATCTCCAGCCATTTTTTCAAGAAATCTGGCGCATGCACCAGCTGATCCGTTAAACTGTTTTGTCAGCAATTCTACCCATTGTACCATTGTTGGTTTTTCCTTGGCGTGAATGAAAGTTTCCATAAAAAATGATGTTGAAAGATCTGCTGACATTTCTGTTATATCGGATTGTATGGAAAGTAATGTTTGTGGTATATAGCCGCAGATCTGCCACATAAATGTGAAATATGTATGTTCAAATATATTTTTGTCTTGTAAAAAGTGCATGTTATCCTGCCATATCCAATCTTCAAGTTCTTTATTTAATTCCAATGGTGGTAATTTATTAGTATTTTTATGAATCAACGAAGAAGATTGCCGTCCGTTAGGACTAGAAACAGTAGCTTCTTCTTCCTTTGCTTGATCACCAGGATCAGCGCACCATTCATAAAATAGCATATATGCTGAATTTGTTTTTTCAAAACTGAAGTCCATAAATTTATCTGTAACGGAATCATAGGTTTTACTTGTCATTTCTCCACCAAAACACTCAGCCGCTATTTGATTTGGATCAAATGGTTTAACTTCTGCATCATTGAATAAAAACCATTTATCTTTATTAGGAGACGTACGATCTCTAATAAAACTATAGTAATGTCCACCATCAGCAGTACCAGTATGAACTGTTACGCCTATTAAATCATATTGATAATGCTCCATTTCTGTATCATCATTGCTTAATCCTGATTGACAATCACTTTCAGATTTTCTCTTTTCCGAAGCTTTTTTTTCTTCCTGATAATGTTGTGGCATCAGTTTTTTTTCAACATATCCAGACATATCTAATCTTAATGGAAAACTAAAATGTGTGTTTACTTTTTCTTTTGACATAGTTCCCATATTAAATGTATATCTCATTGTATTGAAACATAATATATGTGGTAACTTTTTAAAACATGCTCTCTTCTCTGCCCTTGCTTTTTTACCACATTGTGAACATGTGTACATATTATCTCCCTCCAAAGTATCTTTAACTGTAACTTCATCTAAACTTTCGTAAAGATTTCTCATATCTGCTACCTGACAACGTACAGTATAAAATTCTTCAAGAGTTCTACTTACATGTTCACAATCTAATGATACAACATTATTAGATATTACACCACAGAATAATGTTTTCACCAAATTTTTTAAATCTGATGTCATCTCTTCTAATTTAGATACAAGATCTATAAAAAATTCAGCCATGTCTTTTTGTTCTCCAGTATTTAAAGGCTCATGATTCATAGTATATACACGACAAAAGCTTCGAGGATTATACGCTTTCCTTTCTGATTCTAAAAGATAGGCAAACATTCTTTGTAGCTCCCTTAACGTGAGTTGATGTTTATTTGCTCTATTACAATCAGCTCCTAATATAGAGACACGTGCTTGTGGCATCATATATAGATGTTGCATACAACTAGCCATATAACAAGTGGCACCTAAGTTTGTTAGACCTACATATCCACAATCAGAACGTCCATCTTCATGCGGCCAATAATCCCAAGGATATGGAGAATGAGGGCCAGGCTTATGCTGAGCTAACAATTTTTCATGAAGAATTCTGTAATTATCAGGAGCAGATTTCACAAGTTCGACTAAAAGATCAAAAGCTGCTGATCTGGAAACCTGACTTTTACATTTTGGAACATGTTTCGATCGAGGATTAGGCAATGCAAATAGAAAATCAAACACTTCATGTAATAAATTCTGACCAATTTTTCCTTGTTTGCAAGGTGGATTATGTGTCATAATATTACAAGTAAGATTCAGTAATCCAACTAAACCATCATCTTCCACTGTATTATGACGCGTTTCAAGATGATCTCTATTTAAAACCGAATCAATTACTCTTATTGCTAGAGTTTCTAGATCTATCGTTAAATTGGAATCATCCGATCCTTCTTTGATAGCTTCTTCCGGAAGGGAATCAACTAATCTGCAAACAAGCCAAAAATAATCCCTGCAAGCAGGTCCATATGGTTCTTTTCCATCATCAAGCACGGGATGTAAATGCAACGGTAAATCTGGTTTTCGATGAGAAGGTTGCATCGCTTCGGCAATTATCAGATGTTCCAATAATGTATTTAACATTGAAACAATTAAACTGTGATTACTAGAATTTTCATCTTCAGATCCTGTAGTTCCCAGACATAATCTATATAAAGCTGTACAAACTTCTCTTCTTACTGCTGGTTCAGGATCTTCCAATACTAATCTTCTTAGCCAAGTTTTCCCAAATGGTTCTGACGATGAAAAAAGATACTGTTTCACTGTTTCATCACTATGTACCCAACAAACTAATAAAGCCATAGTATAATGTATAACTTGTGATCTTCCAAAAAGTCCTGTCTTGTAATGATTTGGATCTCTGGGTAAAGATGCTTCATTTAATATACTCGTTATTCGAGACATAACAGCTTCAACATTCATCATTGAAAGCATCACTTCGCTCAATTTAGGTACAAGCAGCTTGTCTGCTTTACTTCTTTTCTTTTCTTCTTTAACAACGCCCAAATAACATAGTTGTTTTAGTAAGCTAGCGAGACAGTCCTGCTGCCACTCACTACCATCACCTTGTTCCAAACATCCGGACATAAAAATATCAAATAAATGACGCAAACCTCCATGCTGAATGAACAATGTTGACCATGCAACGTCTTTCTCTCTGTCTTCATGATTATCGTCTGTATCGCCGTCACCTTCATTACCGGACGCACTAGATGTGCAATTCACAACAGAAGGTTGATTTGTTGTACTATGTCTACTTAATGATTCTACTATATATAAAGAATACATCAACTTTTGTGGACTAGCAGGATCTAATAGTTCCGGCAAAGTTGTTTCTCCTAATTTTTGAAATCCTCTCAATAAAGTTGGACTAGTTGGTAGTAATGTTAATGTATCCCAAACTCTTCTCGAAAGTACCTGGGCTTTCGTATGAGGAATTTCTTGTCCGCCTTTGACAACAGTTTTCATAGCACTTAAAGTTCTCATTAGTGTGAATAGTTGTTCAAAATACTGTGGACGTAATAATAATAACGTCGGCAAAGATTCTCGAGGAGGTGGAGGTAAAAGAGATGGTGAATCCACATCTCGTTTGTTACATCTGCCACTACCATTACCTCGACCAGCGCCGGGAGAAATGAATACTAATTGACCATCTTTGAACCCCATTTCTTGCAATGTTTTTTCATCAAAATCAATAGTTAATTCCTGGCCTTGTGTAATCATTCTAATTGGCCCATCAGTAAGTAAAGAACCTAACACTGAACCATTGCTTTGATTCGAATTAGTGGATGTCGATTTCTCTTGATTATTTTGCGTATCATCCCACCACTTGGCAACTTCGGCTCTCAGATCAGCTACATAATCAGTGCTAAGAAGAGTAAAACTTGTTTTTTCAGGGATTCCTGCAGGTTGCACAAGTATTCTTAGCTGTTGGCCTTTCTCCGAGGTATTCATAGCGACATGACTACCAGCACCTCTACCTTCCAGTATCCAGCGACGTAAATGATATGCGTACCGTTTTCGGAACGCTTCTAAATGTGTCCTTAACAGTAACAAAGCTCTTTGTATACAACGTAAACTAGCTTCTTCATTCGTTTCCAAATCAGCACTAGCTGCAGCAAGATGGGTCATACATTGTGAAACAAATTCTGCTTCTTGAGTTAATTGTCTAGACATGTAATATCCGTTTAGATATTGTATAGCCGCCATACTAACATCTGTACTTTTAGCTTTTAATGCAATTCTCCATAAGAAATCCATACCAACTGAATCTACGTCTCTTAAGGGTCTATCTAAGTGTGCGGCAGCTAAACGGGCTAAGTTACACAATTGTTGGAAAAGACTAAGGCCTGTCATACTGATAGTTTCAGGTGGTAAACTTGGTAATTTACGCATACACAAATGTTTAAGTGTATCCATTCCAAGTGCATGTTGTTCCGTTGATTTTGCTTGACTAAGCAACCAACTAAACAGTTCATCAGCGCATGTTGTATCTTGTGACAAACATTGCCATAATATGTCCACCTGTTCGAGACTTAAACGGAAACAATCAGGTGAACCTAAAGGTGAAAAAATAGAAGATAAAAATTGTAGTCTAACTTGTATTTCCGTTTGATGGGAATACAAGCTATTTTTTGGCCCTATGCTAGTATACGTTTTTAAATTATTAAAGAAGTGTCTCATCATTCCACGTTCACGATCAGCCCATGTTGTTATTGTATGTGCATCCATCGCACCAAATTGCTGAAAACTGGCAAGTAATTTAGGTAATAATCTTAAAGATACTACCACAGAACGATTGGTTGCAAGATTTTCTAGGCAACCTTCTATGAATTTCATAGGTATTAATCGATCAACATTGAAGCAAAGAAGATTGCACAAAGCTTTTTCAGCTTCCAAAGCTAAACCTTCTCCTAATTGCCCGATTTTATCATCTTGCAAAAGATCCCATAATAATGTATTTCCTGGTTTACATACAGTGTCTAAGTTAAACTGAGAATTAACACGTGTTACTGTTTGGCGGATACTTCTCACTTGTGGAGGACGACAAACAGATCGTCTAATCGTCATTGTTGGATGAGAATGATGAGGATGATAAGCTTGCATTTGTATAGCTGTTAAATGACGCGCAGCTAATTGAGCTAATTCCTCTTCGCATCCGCTTTCTTCTCCATCAAAATCTGCCATATTTTTTTCACTTTTATTAGATATTCTGCTACTATAGGATCCTTCTTCATCCGAAAGCATTTCATCTAATCCTGAAGGTAAAAACGTGGGACCTGTTGCATGTACTAAACCAGCAAGTTCTGATATAACAGCACCAGGTCCATCTGCTGCTGCAAGAACACCAGCTACATCACTATCATCTTCATCATGTGAAGTATCTGCGGAGTCAGGAGCTCGATCTACATTGTGACCTACTAATGACATATATTTATTTTTGTTAGCTCTTCTCAAGAGTGCCGCCGTTGTTGGAACTTGTTGATCATTTGGATCTAAAGCCATTGCTTGTTGTTTTACACGATCCAATGCATCAACACCTTTCGGATCATCCATAGAAACTAATCCACCAGTATCCAAAGTACTGTTTAAAACATCCTCTGGTCTATATTTTATATCTAACATTAAATCTTTAGTTTTCATATTATTTTCTTCATTCACGATGCCTTCTAATGCCTTATCTGCAGTAACTAATGAACGTTTCTGAGGTTTTTTCCGTTTTCTTAACACTTTTCTCTTTCTTTTTTCTATTGCAATTGTTTCTTCGGTATTAGATTTCTCAGTATCAGCTTCTGCATCTGATCCACTCTGTTTTTCTTTTAAATCATCTTGTATACTACATGCAGAATCTTTTGTTGATTCAGCAAAACATTCAGATTTTTCTATTGCAGGATCTTCTCCTTCATTCGAACTTGTTTGTACAACTGTTGTACCCACATTTTTTGCTTTAAATGGACCTTAAATATTTATGTTTTAAATCATTTATATATGTGTATGTATAAAATGATTTAAATGATTATATATATATATATATATATATATATA
>CAJDYZ010002059.1:43014-55168 GCA_903986555.1 Heterotrigona itama
TTTATACTAAATCTTATAGCTATATCTACAATTTATATTAATGGGGGAAAAGTTACCCAAACGACGTTAGGTAAATAAAAATTGTCATGAAATCTGCTGTAACTGCAAGGTATCTATATAATGATACTATTATCTCTGGGTGTTGTATAAAAGTTTCTTTAGTGCAAACTGAGTGAATTAGGATGTTTCAAGGCAGCTCATCACGAACAAGCCTGTTGCATTTCTGCTTTAGCTGCCTTTATGGCTAAAATTAAATATTTTTTTATATAAAATCTTTTATATAACAAGTTTTATGTAAAGATTTTTTCTTTCAGATGTATTTACCTTCCCGTTCTCTCCTTCTTAACTTTTTTCTGCGTCTTTCAATAGCGGCAAGTTCGACTTTCACAGCATTATATGTTTTACGTAATTCAGCTAATTTTTGCTGTAATACAGCTATCCTTTGACTACCATCTAATTCAGGATCTGCAATAAAAATAAAACGTCAATATTTTTTTTGCTGATAATAAATTAAAATTAAAAGAAGGATACTATCCGATCCATTACCTAATTCTACATAGAAATTATATTTTGTCGGCCGAGGTGATCTCGATGAGTAGTTACTAAGATCGGGAACACTAGCAATATTTGTGTGATTTGCTGAAGTTGAATTAACTCCACATAAATTAGAACCTTCACTCGTATCGTCACTATCGCTTCCACCACCATGTCTACCATGTCTATTACTATGTCTTCCTGTCTTTTTAGTAATATTTTTATCACATTCTGAATGCTTTCTGTTTCTTTTACGTTTTTTCGGAGATTGTGTTTCTTCAATAGTTCTTTTTGCTGGTGGTTTTAATATTCTATCTGTAGAATTTCCTTCAACATTTGGTAATGTATCATCTTCACTGAATCCTGGACCTTTCCCACCACTATCATTATCTGCTTCAGAACTATCACGATTATGTTTCATGTTATCTTCTGAGGTTGGTGATGAACCTCCTGTTCTTTCTTCTCTTGGAGAGCCAGAGATATTGGAAATACTTGAATCAGGTGTAGTCGGAGGGGTATTATCCATTACAGGTGCTGCTTCATTGCTTTCTCTTCTCTGTGCAGGCATTAACGCAGATAAATGTTGATGATGAGGCTGTTGTCTCATGCTCAAAGTTGGATTTTGTTGCATAGATAAAGAAACAGGTACAGATGTTTCTACAGTTTTTGGCAGCGCCATGCTGAGAGTAGCAACAGTACTGCTGGTTGTACTTTGACCAGATGTAGGAGCACTTGCAAATGGCATTTCCATTAATACTATATTATTTTCTGCAGCCTCAACTTTTGGAGGTGAACAGGATGGACCAGCATTTATTTGCTCTATATTTTCAGTAATAGGCGCTGGTGAACCAGGTATTTCTTCTTCACATAATAAGGAATTAATTGTTTCTCCCTCTTCATCCGTTTTCGTAACAGGAATTTCTTTAATCTCAGCTTTAAATTCAGTAACGCATTCTTGCTGCTGATGCTTTAGTGGTTGCATAGATTTTTGCGTTTGTAATTGTGAATATCTTTCCTGTGTGTCCTGAAGTCTATCTAATTCTGCTCTTAATTTAACATCAAAATTTGATGTTGAACTCTTGACATCTTGTGACTCCTCATTATCAATTATTAGTCTCTGTTCAGAATCACTACTATCTGCAGAGTCTACCATATCTTGACTGATTATCTTCTTATGACTTTCTTTTTCTTTGAAATCATGTTCTTTAAATTCATCCTCTATCTTTTTTGATTTTTCATTTTCTACACGTTTCCATTCCTCTTCTTCTTTTTCTTGTATTTTTGTATGTTCTATTTTTGTTTCAACGAATTTTTTAATTTCTACTTCTTTTTTTGGTTTAAACTGTTGAAGTTCTTCTTCTTTTTGTTTAATTACTACACACATTATTTCTTCACATTGGTTTTCATTACTTATTACAATATCTTCTTCTTCTCGTTTATTATTTTCACTTTCAATCTTAGGCCCCTGTTCTTCTTTACTTTTTTGTACAACTGTAGTATCTAATTTCTTAGAAATTTCCTTTGATGTTTTCCATATAACTTCAGGAATCTCATCTTCTTTTTTAACATCTTTAGTTTTACTACGAAAAGCCATGGCAGCTGAAAGTTTTTCTTCAATTGTAGATGTAGCTGGTAATCTCGCACTAATTGGTGCTGGAACTGTTACAATTGGAGATGGAACGGGTGTAATATCTAACAATTTTGAATCCAATGGTTTTAATTCTGGAGATTGACTATGTAATGGAGATTTAATATTTTGTTTTTGCTCAACAACTATATCAGGTTTATTTGAGACCGTTAACGTTATATCTTCCCTTACCGATTCAATTTGTAAACTTGTATCTTCTTTATTTGATTCCGTTAAATCATTTCCGTCATTAGAAGGAAACATTTCTTGTTGATATGTAAATAAGTTTTCTTGTTCTGTTTCTGAAACTTCTGCCTCTGATATTATCAAACGATCTTCTGAATCATCATGAGTAGCATCATCATCTCCAGGTAGATCACTGAATAAAAGATCTATGCCATTATTTATTTTACCTGTCTCCTCAATAATAGGTATAGGTTTCACTTGATTGAATGATGGCGATTCACAAAGCTTATCAAATGCTTCTTCACATGTTGTTAATGATGTAGATTGTAGCGATTTGTGAGAATGTAAATTATCTGTAATATCGTCAGTTCTTTTGCTAAATAATTTCTTTACTTTCTTTCGTGAATCATTATCTGTTTCTGATTTAACTTCTTTAATAACTGGTGATACAACTATCTTTTGCTTTTTCTTAGGACTTTTTGGCTCTTCTTCAAATACTCTCTTCTTTATTTTATCCTTTTCTCCGCTTGTATCCCGTTTGTTTCGCACTTCAAATTCAAATGGTTCTGGTTCTTTAAACTCATATATATCTTCTGTGTTATCTATTACTTTAGATTCAGGCATTGTTTCTAATTTCGATGCTTCTAAATTTTTCTCTAATTTTGGTGAAACTGAAACAACATTTTCCTTCTCTTCTATTTTTATCTCGTCTTCTGGATCTGGTTCAACCCTAACAAGTTCCAATTTTACTGCTTTATCAAAACCTTTTAATTCAGATCGTATTTGATTCAAGTCAAAATCTCGACCTTTCGGTTGTTCTTCATCGCTATCTGGTTCAGATTTTATACCTTGCGATTTACTGATCGTCCTTCTTAACCGCCTACCTCTACGCGGTTCTTCTAAATTATCTTTATCTTCTTCACCCTCGCTAGTTTCGTCAGGTTTCATTCTATCTTCTACTCTATATCTCGCTTCTTTACGTTTTCTTTCCTCTACACTCTTAGATTTTGTTCGTGTTTGTTCTGATTCTGTAGTATCTGAATCATATGTCTCACTTTCTTCAGTTTCTGATGGAACTATATCCGCGTGTCCAGAAGTTCTTCTAGTACGCCTTCGGTGTTCTATACTTGACATATCATTATTTCTTGTTCGTGTTTGACGATTATTTGCCGGTGTCGCTGGACTTTTCGTCCTAGAGCTAGAACTTATAACAGATAATGGAGTCGTAGATCTAACTGGTTGAGATATTTCTTTTTCTTTTTCTTCTTTCTTGACTTCTTTTGTTGAAGAAGACGAAATAACTGATGTAGTAGGTGCAACACTTTGTGCTCGACGTCGGTTTTGCGAAGTATTCGAACTAGTGTTAGAAACAATTTTTGATGACTTATTTATGTTATTTGATAAATTCGTACTAGGAGTTTGAGGTCGTGAAGTAGCTTTAATTCGTTTCATTCTACCTTGAGCTTGTGTAAAATTCTGTGCTATTCTTGATGGTTTAATCCATTCATCGTATCTCGTATTCCATCCAGTATAATGTACTAAATACATTGGTTCTGTACCATCTTTTTCCATATCAATCACTTTTGCTTCATAAGTAACTTTAGATTCGTGAGTAGGTCCATAATATACTTTTAGTCTATCTCCTAATTCTACAGGACCTTTGTAACACGGAGCTGAATCTGCTGACTGTTCATCTGTACGTGATTTTTCTGCTTCATACTCTTTTCGTTTCCTCCCTCGTTTCTTCAGATCCTCATCTATTAATCTCCTTTGTTTGGATAAAGTCTTTCTTTCCGATTCTCTCGATGGAGTTCGTGTTTCCCTATTTTCAGAAGATATTTTACTTTTTACATTATCATCTTTAGATTTAGATCTTGTTTTAGCAGCATCTTCTTCTTTTATTTTATCATCTTTCTTCTCCTGTCTTTTAGGTTCAGCTTTCTTTTTTTCTATTATTTTTTTTTTTGAGTCTTCTTTATTTTTAGATTTGCTTCTATTTGGTAATGATAAGGACGTCGAAATTTTTTGAGATTTTTCACTACTGGATGAAGATTCAGCTTCAGCCTCAACATTCACGTCACTATCTTGTCCGCTACCGCTTTCTTCAAATTCATCCTTCTTTTTTATCTTTACTATTTCTTCTTCTTTTACTGGCTGTTCTTTTTTAATTTCTTTCTTTTCTTTCTTTTCTTCTTCCGTGACTTTTTTATCTTCTTCTTCCTTTTCAATTTTAGTGACAGATATTTGAGGTGGTACAGGGGTATTTCTGTCTTTATCTCTGATTAAACTTCTTCCAGGACGTTGTTTGCGTATAGTACCCCTTGGATGATTTACCATGGTACAACCTAATTTTCTATAAAAGTCCTCAAAGGAGTGTAAGAATTTCTTATAGGCTTGTTTAACCAAATTGTGCGTAGATGGTGAATTTTGCATTGTAAAGCTCAAGCGACGCGTTATTAATTTCCATTGATTTTGATTTGTTACACGATTATAGCCACCTAACTTATAAACAGCTCGAAATAACCTATACAAATCTATATCTTCAGATCCGATCATTGGACAATTGTTAATAGGTGTACCACGATCATCCATAAACTTGTATAATTGTGCTACAAAATGATCTTTTTCCTCACGCGGTTCATCGTCAGAACTCTGTAAAATAAGTTATATGTACAACATATGTGGATAACAAATTAAAATAGAAATAATTGAAATTAAAAAAGGAATCTTACATCAGAATCAAGTTCTCCATCAGAATCACTATTTCCACTTGATACAGAATGTCCAAAAAGAGAATCTCTATCCCAATGGGGAGGTAATTCATTCTTTTCTAAAAATAGCAATGCCTTTTCTACTGCAACCTTCAATGTGCTATTCTCAACTTTGTTGACAAGTTCTTTTGTAAATTCAGTGGCTTCTTTCTTTGGAACTGTATAGCTAAATGTGCAAAAAATAATATAGCAATATAATAGAACATAATAAAATAAATATTAATACATAATTAATTTTTTGTATATTTTTTATATAATTGTTTAAAACTATAAGAACGTTTAAAAGTATACACAAGGTTTGTTAAAATATAACAAATTAAATAAATATTACCGACTTTTAGAATAGATACGAATAGAAAGAAATATTTTGTTGTTATAAATTTTTCTGTTTTCTTTTCATATTTTCCAGAAAATTTGCTTACATACGACTATACTTACTAACGTGCATCCTTAAACGAGCGCACAAGGTAGTCATCTCTTACTCGAATTCTCACTGTATCTTGAGCAGTTGGAGCGACCACTAATCCAGGGAACCAATTATCTTTTTTCTTTTTATCTCCAAGCTCTACACATACAACTCGTCCAATTTCAGGTTCCGTCTCCATTCCTTCTTTGCCTGTTCCATTAGAACCTGAATCACGAGTTCCTCGTGGAGGACTATCTTCATCATCACTACTTTCATCTCTATAACAACAATTTTTATAAGCAATAATACAAATTACTTTGCTCTGCGCATATTACTTCTCCACACTCACTGTGCTTGTCTAGACCGCCGTCCTCTTCTTCCTCCGATTACTGGATTTCCAAAATGTTCCGGATGTGTTAAAGGAAGTTGGTCCAAAGTTTCACTCTCTGCGAAATGTCTTCCACTCTTCAAACAAAGCGCAGTTCTCCTTAATGTTGTAATATCTCCATCATCAAAAACTACTGTATATTGACTACAGTCTTGAATTTTAGTGATAGTAGCTTCCACAAATTCTTTTCTATCTCCATGTTTAGCTTCAACGGATGCCCCTACTCTTAAAGTCCCTTTTATTTGATCATCAGCTACTGTCGCTGTACCCAAACCTTGTTTATATGTTACTCTGCATTTCACCGATCTTACTACTTTCCGAATCTTTGCTTCACAGAAGGCACCCTTGTATTTAGCGCTAACCTCCGTACCCACAGATAGGTACGGTGGATCGTCTCCCTGTAACAGAAAAAATATATACATTTAACATCTGTACTTCTTAAATATAATTCCTGTTCACGACATACTTTCATAGCCGTCGTACATTCATTCTTCATCTAAAGTAAAAAGATGGGTATGAAATGAAATATTCACATCTCGTCTATACTTTATATTTACATAATATTGATATCAACGTAATAGTAACGAAATGATTTCTATTTTTTATTAATTATTATTATTTCTTAGGTCTCGAAGATATATCGAAAACTGACGTCTAATCCCCTTCGAAACATCATTACGGCTTGTTATCAATGACAGAAACCGAACGACAAACGTATGAAAATTGACAGAAAAAGTCAGCTGCTTCGTACGACGAGCTGTTGTTTATGTAGACGATCATGCCAGGTATTCAACGATATTATGCCTATAATTGTCCTACGATAAACAAGAACTTTCGCACGACGACATTTCTCCCGGTTGAAATGAAATTCGTACTTTGATATCTTAATCACGTTTTCGAAACGGAGTCCGCTACGTTCATGACAGCCTGTCGATTTCTCACACATCAGGTAATAGTCGTAACCTCGAAGGTACCTTAGGCGAAATACTCATCCGAAGTAAACGACCTGCGAAAGTTGTAACTACATAACAAAAGCACGAGATCTTTGCTTTCTCTATACGCACGGCAGAGAGAGAGAGAAAAGGAAAGAAAAAAAACAGAAAAGGAACTCAACTATACAATCTTTGCGCACTTGTTTCTACGTCAACTTTACTCCCGCCTGTTTTCCTTACCAACATCTTCTAGCGCTCCACGATCTCCATATAAATAATCTTAAGACAGTGGCACGTGAGTGACATCAAAATCGACAGTTTACATTATATCGTTGGAAGTAATAACACATGAAAAATCCACTTGACCGAGAGAATCTGGCCCCCTTCACGAAACCAATACCTCACGGCTCGAGTGCGTACAAGCTCCTGTTCCCTGCCCATTTCCACCCCGACGCAACTTGTCAGCTAGCCACTCGACTCCTATTGGACGATGTCTTTGCACTTTCTGAAAACAACTGAGCAAAGATACAAAATTAAAGTTAACCTCCCGCCGTGAAGTTACTCGCGATTCCGTCGTATACGGGATCGCGTAAATGAGTTATGATTTTTCAATAACGTCTCGAAACAAATGAATATCTGTTTCGAGGTAAAAATCGAAATGGTAGAAGGGCCGCACTGCGCATACGACAGGGGTGTATCAACGTTACTCGCGTACATCGCAATTTTGGATGGTCGTCTCCGTTGGGTCATTTCACGAGAAAAGTGATCCCTCATACGAATGGCGAATCGTTTGGTGTAGTTTTCCTGCTGAATTTCACGTGTGCGTATCACGCGGATTGCTAGAAACACTAGTACACTTGCAGGGAAAAACACCGTGTTCGAGATCGTTATTTTTCATAAAACAATCGTACGACGTACTGTGCGAACGGTTATATAATTTTTGTATCTGTTAAGAGATTAAGACGATTTTACCGTGAGAATTACGTATACGAAACGATCGTTTGTAAATGATCTGTGCGATCACGCACAGAAGATCTTGTAAACCTTAGATTTACAATTTCTGTCTCTTGACGCATGCCTCTCGAACATTTGAAATTATTTTTAAATCGAACGAGATACTATATATCACGCGTTACGATAAATACGTAGTAGTAATTTTTCATTACATGAATATGTGTACATATATTATATACATATTGCACATGAAATTGACTACTACTAAATATATATTGTTGTCATTTGAAAAATTTCTGTAGTAATTAATTTGGAAATAAAAAGCAATACGCATGAATTTAAAAGCTGTGTATAAAAATGTAGAATATTGCTATGTAGTCGTGCTTTCAGTATTTGTATTTATCGTAATGACAACGAAATTTGACTAGAATATCAATTAAATTGTCGTGTCAGTTTCCGACTGAACGTTATTGCCAAGTAGGAAAAATAAATTGACAAGAAAATCAGTAATTAAATTTTGTCGATCATGGGCGAATACTTGTGTTGACAGAACCGTCGTTGGAGCTTGCCATGTGCCTTTATAATACGTTCCTGTCTGTAGTCGTCTGCTGTGACGCGGAACAAAATGGCGTCGAGTAATGAAGTGCCGGTAGAAATCAACCAGAGTGGCATGTGCACAGCAGGAAATTCAGTAAGTTTTATGCTGAATATTTTCATAAAATCGAAGAGAGAACGTAATAGTTGCTGTTAATATATTAATATCGCTACGAACCGCGTGCAATATTTCATAAACCTTTAAAAGAGGAATATGTTTGAACGTCGTTTGTCATAATAGTATCTCGGTGGTATTAAGTATCCTAAAAACAAATTGATTGGCCCGATCTCAATTTCCTACGTTCTCGAAAACGTGTCGTGAAGAAATATTTTTCATTCGTTTCGAAATCACATATTACGATATTGTTCGAAAGAAACTTAAGCTGTATCCGACTGCATATATGTACTACTCGTCACACGTCGTACAGAAATATGTGTGTGCGTGTAAAGAATCTCGTCTGATCATTCGATCTTAACAGACGCCATTCGTTTTGGCGGGCACGTGTATATGTTTCTTTGGTATCGGCCGGAACGAAGATATTTTCGACAATTTCAGCATCTTGAAATCTTAGGTGTTACTGATGAACAACATTGTAATTAATGTTTAATAATAATTCAATTTTACTATATATCCAAGTGAAAAAGAAAATTTATATATATATATTAGTTTGAAATAATGAGATCGTATCACGTGTTTGTAGATAATTGTAGGTTCTTTTTTTACACACCACACGCACACACGCACACATTAACAATAAATTAATATTATCTACTGAGTAACATTTTAACTAAAAATAATCATTTTTTTTTAGTCTGTTTGGTAAAATAATGGTTTAATATTATATAGAAATAAATTTTTTAAGTAATAATGTCCTTTTATTGAATAATATAGTAATATTACGATGTTTAGTTTTGTATTAGTGCGTATATGTATAATTTATTATTAATATTAATTTTGGCTTTTTGCATTATGTAGGTATCAAAAATGGAATCCATGGAAGTTACAGAAAATATCACTGCATCAAACAAAGATGCAGCACCATCATCTTGCAGAGAATCTATTTCTGTGGATGATATGACTTCTAGAGATTATTATTTCGACTCATATGCACATTATGGAATTCATGAAGAAATGTTGAAAGACGAAGTGCGTACAGTGACTTACCGTAATTCCATGTATCACAATAAACACCTGTTCAAGGGAAAAACCGTTCTTGATATTGGGTGTGGAACTGGTATACTTTCAATGTTTGCTGCCAAAGCTGGAGCAGCTAGAGTTATTGGTATTGAGTGTTCTAATATCGTCGAATATGCAGAGAAGATCGTTGAAGCAAATCAATTGTCTAATGTCATAACAATACTTAAAGGAAAAGTTGAAGAAGTCTCACTGCCTGACGGCATTGAGAAAGTTGATATAATTATTTCTGAATGGATGGGTTATTGTTTATTTTATGAATCAATGTTAGATACAGTGCTTTTTGCTAGAGATAAATGGCTTCGTGAAGATGGAATGTTATTTCCTGACAAAGCAACTTTATTTATTTGCGGCATTGAAGACAGACAATATAAAGACGAGAAGATAAACTGGTGGGATGATGTATATGGATTTGATATGAGTAGTATAAGGAAAGTAGCGATTAGTGAACCTCTAGTGGATGTTGTGGACCCAAAACAAGTTGTTACAAATGCATGCCTCATCAAAGAAGTTGATTTATACACAGTAACTAAGGCTGATCTGGAATTTTCATCGCCATTTACTTTACAAGTTCGTAGAAACGACTATGTACAAGCACTAGTTACATTCTTCAACATCGAATTCACCAAGTGCCACAAACGTATAGGCTTCAGTACAGCACCAGAAGTACAGTATACTCATTGGAAACAAACTGTATTCTACTTTGATGAATATATGACAGTTAAAAAAGGAGAAGAAATATACGGTGTATTTTCAATGAAGCCTAATGCAAGGAATTACAGAGATCTGGATTTCAGCATTGAACTGGACTTCAAAGGAGAGTTGTGCCAAGTACACGAAACTAATACTTATCGTATGCGCTGATATCTATCAGATTATTCATCCTCTTCCTTTTATTTTCACAATTCATAACATTATAATCAAATAGAAATCAAGACTTTAATTATCACTGAATTATATTAGATGATTTAATGAAATTTAATAGTACGGTACAATGAATGATGTGAATTATTTAAATGTTTTTATTCTTTAATTATAAGAAAGTTAGAGGCTTCCTGCTTAAGAGTTAACATAACGTCCAGATTCTTTGTTAATCTAGTAAGAATTTGCAATATGATGACCTACAGTTAAGAAAAATAGGATTGATTACTTAATCATAAATAGTGTACATTTACAAGACATTACTTTATGTAAGTGTGTATTAGAAATATGAATATAATAATTTCATAATTTTATTTTTCTCTGTGACCATTTTGTATTGCATATTGTAAATTTTTGTCTGTTCTATGTATAACTTATAATTTTGAACTATTAAATCATTATTGATTTAATATTGTACAAGTTCATCAATTTGTTTAAAACAATATATGTTTTATTTACCACATTTTTGTACCGTATTCTTAAAACAGATCCTTTTTTTCAAATTTATGGCCTGTAGACTACATATTACCATATTCTAAACAATAAAATAATTTGAAACTGCTCATTTATATTATGTATGACAAGTGAAAAATTTATAATATTATATTTTGTTAATTTAATAGTAAATTGAAGCTTGTTGTTAGTACTATTCATTTTCATCAATACCTGTCTATAATTATGCTCGATATTAATAATATTCATGTTACATTCATTAAAAAAAATACTAATAATTTAATTTTCACATAACGTTTATGTTATTAATATTGCTAGTATAATAATTTATGACATTAAAATTTTTGTAATGTTTTGATAGAATATTAAGAATTTCTAGTGAGTGCTAAATTCAATATTCAATTAAATTAATTATATAAAGTATATAAAAATTTTATAGCTAAATATTACTTGAAATTATATCATTAATCCTATTTATAATATATTGAAATTTTATATTTTATACGTTCTCTTAACATTTTTCTAAATTGCCACAGTGTGGTTAATTACTAAATATTTAATAAATTTGAAAATAAACATGTATTCTACACTTGCAGTAAAGAATCCATTTTGTAAAGAAATTTTAATTCATAAAACAATTTTAAAAATAATGTTTAAAGTATGCATGTAAATAAATGCAAAGCAAATAATCTTTCTTTATTTAATTTAACATTAATTTCAGTATATGTTCTACTTTTTAATTCTTTCTATAGAAATTAGTCATTAAAAATATTCTATTTTAATAATTCTTCTTTTTCAAATATTATTTATTAATTATAAAATTCTTTGATTTAATAAAAATATTAATTTAGGAACTAAAACAAAATTATTTACACATAAACATTAAAAAAAAAAGTATTCTATATTGTAGAAGTCAATTACAAAATTTAGTATGAAAGTCTGCTTTAATTAAAGTGGTATGTAATCTGTCAAAATATATTACAAAATTTTGAATAAATAATTATCGGATTAATTTGTATTAGAAACAACCAGATGAAAATCAAATACAAGTAGAAAAATTTGACAAATATTATAATCAGTTATTATGCATACCATTTTCTTCTAAAATAAGAAAAATGTTAATAGCAGATACTACAATTGTTTATGACAATCTTACATACCAATAAAATAAATATGTTTGCTACAAATACTTA
>CAJDYZ010002059.1:55211-80011 GCA_903986555.1 Heterotrigona itama
TATAATCAAAGCTTAAAAAATAAGGAAATCATTGCTTTTATATAGTTTAACTATATAATAAAAAAATCTTGTACAACTGGCCATTATTATTATTACAATGAAAGCAACATCTTCATTTAATAAGATCTAATTTATGTTATTATTTTGGTTGTATATATTCATCCTAAATACTATATATAACACACTTCAAAGGTATTATAAAGGTAATATTCACACATTATTATGAATTTATTATGTGGCTAAACCCTTTAAACAATTTGCTAATTTTTGTGTTTTATAATCAGTTCTTAATTGTATGAAATTCACTAGAACATTACGGTCTAACGTTGCCTGTAATAAAAAAAGAAATAATTATTTTTAATCAATTTAATATAACAAATTTTTAAACATAATATATTTTGTCTATAATTATAATTAGAATTAAATCATCATAACGTACCAATTGGTCTCCTGTACAAACTTGTTTTAAATTTTCTGGTTTAACTAATAATAAATTACATAAAGCATGTAAAGTGTCAAACAAATTAGTAACAAGGTCAATTTCAAGTTCCTTGACGCATTTACGATATTCGTTCATATCGCATATTGCACACATAGCACCTGCGGAATTAAATTGGAACTGTTGTAAATGATCATAAATAATTTTATGAAATCGCACTCCAAGCTCAGTTAGAACAGTATTTAAATTTTTTCCATCTAAAGTACTTCGAATATGTCGAATCATTCCAGTAACATATTGTACTACTGTTAAACAAGCTGGAGTGCTTAAAGTATCGACATCAGTTTCAGGTTTAAAATCAGTCTTTCGTTGTTCGTTTTGTAGATACACTTTTACCCAGCCGATAATAGCATTTATACTTCTATCTAATCCCATCTCCAATTTCATGTCAATTTGATCTAACGCGAGCTTTTTCTTTAACATACAATCTCCGTGCTTGGGTGTAGATCTAAAAAGATTATATTTCAAATATATTTTCAAAATAAAATTATATTTAAAAATAAATGAAATAAATCTTACACAACAAGAGGTATCACGCTGTCATTGAATTGTTCCTCTAATAAGCGTACAATTGCATTACATTGACGTACAACATTGAAAAAATATATCTCAGGTTGAGTTCTGCTTTCAGGAATTGGTACACTTTGTAAACCCAATTCCAATGCATAATCAACGTGTTCACTTATTAAATATTGTAATAATATCTCCAAAATCTGAATTGCATTTATCGATATATCATCAGGTTTAGATAATAACTGACATCTTTGAAACGCCAATTTACTTCTTTGTAACAAAGCAATTGCAAGTTCTTCTGACAAAAAAGTTTCACCACCATAATTTTCTATTTGCGCGATATTTATATTAGTCCTTGCACCTAAAACTGCTTGTAAATCTCTTCTTAATTCTTGAAATCCGCCACTTTGTAATTGTTTCTTTTGATGATTTTTAGATTCGTAATATTCAATAAGAAGGGCTGCTGATTTTTCTTTCAATACTTTTGTTTCCATACTAAAAATATTACACTGATTAATATTTAATTATCATAGATGTATTATTATTATGTGAACTTACATGATATAAGTATCTAAATATTTTTGAAATATATTTCTAGTAAGTTTGGCAAGATATGTATCATCAGTGCCCATATTAAATATTTTCAATTCTGTAGATAATTTCACAGTTCTTGTATATAAATCATATAAATTTTTTAGGTATTTGTCAGGATCAGTTTTATCTGCTAATTTAGCAACTGCATATTTTTGAAGTCTTAAGTGGTAAATATTTAGCACAAATTTTGCCATCACCTGTTCAGGATTTGTAAATACTTGTTGCATTAATTTATGATATTTTGTACACATAGGTATTACATCTTGGAAAACGTCCTTTCCACCAAACGAGCCCATTTGGCTTTGCTCTATAAATGCATCAATACATTGAGAATATCCTTTAAAATGAGCTAGCACTGATGCTAGCTCTCTCATACGAGTAGCATCTTCCCTATTATGCGCTCTAACGAATTCTTCTATGAGATTTCTTTCAATTTCATCGTACTTAACAGCAATTTTTTTTTTAGCATGTTCAAATTTCTCAGATGGTAATTCTTGTGAAATAAGATGAAGTTTTTGTATAACATCTGCTGCCTCATCTAGCTGTTACAAAATAAAGAATCTTAATTTTTGCTTCATATACAATATAATAGTAAATATTAGATTCATGAAAGGAATGTTCATACCACAGACTTATCTGTAAAAATCGGGTCTGTCAAAGGTCCTGGGCTTAAAAACTCTGAAAAATGTTTCATTAATTTCTGAGCCTCGACAGTTCTAGCTCTTGGGGTATTAACACTTTCCAACTGATCTCCTAAATGTAAAACCTTGGTAGCTACAAGATTTATTCTTTCATCTAACTGATGAAATAGTTCAATAGAATGTTTATTTCTTTCCTGTAATTCAAATATTTCTAGTATATGCCTTGCTTCTTCATCTTTTAATGCTGCCTCAAATTTGTCGCACTTCTTCTGTTGACGTTCCTGTAGAATTTGTAAATCCTTAATCGCTTGCAAGAAAGTTTCGTGCACTATTGTCGGATCAAAAAACGTTTTTCCATCATCTTTTGTCGTATCATTAACTGTTCTCCAAGCAAGTCTTTCAACAAATTCTTCAGGATCAAATGGATCCTGAAAAAGATATTATTAAAAAGATGCTATTATTAGTGTTTTATAAACAAATAATAATTCGAATTTTATTTTATTATACTGGTTAATTTTTAATAATTTACTTGTTCTAATTCTTTCATATACTGTTGCATCATTTTGACGAAGTTTAAGTGTCACTTGTACGAAAGTAAGGTTATGATTTTATTGTTACGTACAAATATCGATCTTGTTCATAAAATATTGATAAAAATGCTAAAAAATATATAGTTTTTAATGGAAAATTATTATTGATCATTTATTAAAATCTATAAGTACTACAAAAAAACATTTCATTTTCCGATTGTTGAACAGCTTCGACATTCATCGTTCTTTTCTATCTTACATAAACTATACTAAAGAAGAACGTACATATATCAAATTAAATATCTTTAAATATTTCAAATGTTATTTCGTACCATATGCGGAATCAACACATTAATATTACATACAGTATTATAAAACAAAAATAATTAATACTCAACTTACACACAATATTTATTTTTTATGATCATACATTTACTTATTACATACGTTCTTCTTATGAAGAACTTCATACATTCTTATCAACTAATTCACATAATAAACTAATATTATTATAATGAAAGAAATTTCACGTCATTCCGAGATATTCTTATTTTGTTTCCATAAAAATGTTTTTTTTAAGAATACAATACAAAAGTAAGATCATTTGTAATCGTAATGTGAGATTTGTACAAAATGTCTTTTCTTTTTTTTTTCTTTTTAATAAAAATTAGAATAATATATAGTATACATAGTTTTTTGGTATTATTATTGCATAGAATAAAATTTTACCAGAATAACCTGATTTATTCAATGATTCTCATCATAAAAAAGCAAAAACAATTGAAACAATAAGTATGTGATATAAAATAACGTTAACTAGATATCTTGAATAAGTAACCCATATAAAAGAGAAATAGTATTGTAGCCAAAATTTTTTTCTTACAAACTCATATGAAACACGCAGCTTTATGAATATAAGCTTATCGTTTGGTAGATATGGGATAAAACATATCGAATTTGTCAAGTAACATTTTACAAACGATATGATATATTTATAGTAGGCGAATAATTTTATAAATTTTATTAGCACATGTTTAAAAAATTTATGTAACTTTATAGAAGTTACCAACTGGAACATATTTAATTATTATCTGTAACGTATTTAATTATTCTTGTACGTATAGGTATACTATTTATCATTTTTTGTATTAGTGTTGAAATATTTATTAATATATTGTTATTAAATTACACTAATGAGCACTGAAAAAGAGGGAGGCAGCAACGATGGTTTCAGTATGTTATTACTCTAATTCTTGTTTGGAATAAAATGTGGAAAAATGTTTGGGTAGTACAAAGATTAAGAATGACTTCCTTCTAAGACAAAAAACCATTCAATTATACATATTACAATTACGCTAAAAAATAAGAATGCTTATCTTTAATAACCACGATACATAGTATTATGTAATTTACTTTATAAATTCGAACTGCTGTTAAACGCATCATTGCATAGAATCAATGATTTTCAATGCTAATCCGATGAATTTTCCTATAGTCAATTTTTGCACTAGATAATCAGCAAATGAATAATTATGTTCTCCTTTCTTAAAAAAGAAAAAGATAGAACAAAAGTTGTTTTATTCAACTCTGTAACAGAGTTGGTGGTCCGTGATTAATAATGTTTCACACCTTGGTTTTTTTTTTTATTAAACTTCCACAAATCTTTCTCGTTTCTTCTGGTAATAATTTTTAATGCAGTATAAAACTGCTACCATAAGATGTCCTTCTGGAATTAAATGATTCAATATCAATGTACAAAAAATGGTCTTTTATATTGAAATTATTAGTTGTAGTTACACAGTTCACAATCTTTATTAATATAAAAAACCTTACTTTGGTTACAAGATCGTAAAATTACATTTCTCAGCAGCACCCGGATTTAGAGGATTCAATTGGACGTCCATGTTCTATTCTCACATTATTTGCAGGATCACTATTACCACTTGATGGAGGGCCCACTCTAAGTTTTATTTCTGCAGCCATTGTCATAAAAGCTTGTTCGACATTCATTGCATTCTTAGCAGATGTTTCCAAAAATGGTATACCAAGCTGATCTGCGTATTCCTATTTATAAAGTTATATAAGCAATTAATATGCAATTGAAAACATTAATATGTTTGTTCGTAGAGTTTCCTTACTTTTGCTGTTGTGTAATCAACAACTTTTTTAGTGTGTAGATCACATTTATTGCCAACTAACAGCTTGTTCACATTATCGCATGCGTAACGATCAATCTCTTCTAGCCATTGTTTAACATTATTAAATGTTTCCTGATCTGTGCAGTCATAAACAACGATAATACCGTGTGCACCTCTATAATAAGAACTTGTAATTGTTCTAAATCGTTCTTGACCTGCTGTGTCCCAGATTTGTAATTTTATTGTTTTCCCATCTAGATCAATTGTTCGTATTTTGAAATCTACACCAATAGTACTGATATAACTTTCTGTATACGTGTCATCAGCAAAGCGGAGTAAAAGACACGATTTTCCAACTCCAGAATCTCCAATTAAAAGTAACTTAAACAAATAATCACTGCAAAAAGATATTTACAATGAATATAGTTGAATTATATCAAAGTAAACATAAACTATTAAATCCAATCTTTTACTTTATGATTTATAATTTATTTTAATTAATTTATATTGAGATTTATTTTTACCATCTAGGAATCAACATAAAGTTTAAAGAAATAAGCAAAACATATCATTGATCATTATGTGGATATATATTGTTTACTAAACAAAATTTATGATAATTAAAATCAGCTAATATAAACTACCTAAACGACAGTAAATAACACATATAAATTCCTTTCCTTTAAAATCTTACAAAATTTTATTTTAATAATTTTTTCTTTTTTGTGTTAAATATATAGTTTGTGTAATTTTGTGATAATTACAACATATACTGTTGCCTATATTACTTTCGCGTTGCAATCTAATGAAACATTCACAATAACAATGAACTCTGCTTTGTATTTTTTTATAATATTTCACAAGACGAATCTTTGGAATTATTTTCAACCATTTCCTCCAGAAATATTCGCCTATAAATTTTCCAGATTCGAAGTTCGAGCCTGAAACAAGTCGGACAACGTATCTTTTCGATAAATTTGAGCAAAGATCGAAGAAAAAAAATTTCTAAAATATGGCTCGTGAACATAGGTAGCAAAAGAGAAAGAGAGGGGGGGAGGATGAATCTGTCAGACAGTGAATGTTAAATAAAATTTTTCCGCAATAATGTGGCCAAGCAACGCGCAAGTAATATCAAGCTGGTCTCTTCGGTTCTCAATCGTTGTTACAGGTATAAATAATTGACTGTACGTTTCAACAAATAAACGTATCCTAGACACAATTATGTCTGCGCAAAAGGAAGTTTACTCACTATTCCGGATTCATCGTGGACATACTACGTTCAGAACACCCTCACTAGTATCGCGTACCGTCGTTGCGCGAATCTAAAGAATGGACACGGCCCGTTGAAATCGGTGATGCGATGACGAAGATTCACAGATCACGTTCTCCGACACGAACGAAGCTGTAACAATGGCGGTCAGAGTAACTCCTCCCAACCAGCAAATGAAATGTCTACCATTGACGTAATGCCAGAATGGCAGCAGGTGCTGTTTCACTCCCCCTATTTGACGGGACACGAGCGATTCCAGCACGGAACCACGTCTGCGCACTTCTTATCTTCTTATCTCCTTCTCTTTGCTTTTCTCTCTTTTTCCTTTTCTTTTCTTTTATTTTCCAATTGTCATACGTTGTTCCGTCTACACTTTGGAAATTTGTGATATTATGAATAAATATGTAGCATTGTATTATGTAGAAATTTTATGGAAATGAAACCAACGTATCGATCATTTTTCAACCAAACATCAATACAATATATCGAATATTCTGTTTTCAATATTCATATTTAGTGTACGAGTATCTGAAATCACGGCCTTAGGACGTGTTTTCATATTGCTGCTAGTTTGAAATGCTCTGAAAGATACTTATGTGAAAGTGCATTCAAAGAAAATTGCTTGTCATTTAAATGTCAAAAAAAATATCCTAAGTTCTATATAATAAATCGTTTTTCTGACATAATAGGAAATAAATATTTCAGCGAAGTATTAGCCTGATATAATAATGTAAGTTACTCACGTCTGTTTTTAATGTGTACAGTCAGGTAAATTGTTATTAACTATGTATGTGTCATCTGGTTGTATTTATACATTCAGTTCACGATATTTCTGTTTTATTCTTTTGTTTTCTGAAGTAAAAATGTAAGATCAGTCTTATGTATGTTTGTAAAAACGAAGTCTAAATTATATTGGCTTCTTAGTTGTTTGTTTTGAAACGTCAATTTTGGTCATCAACTCAATACTCGTTTCTTAACCGAAAGATTTGAATTATTCCTTCATTAAATTAAGCGTACGCACAAACTGTCAAGAAATATTTTCACATGTAGTTTTGTGCAAATAAATTTGTATTATTTATTTATTATATTATTTGTGATGTTATATTATTTTGTTATATGATTTTTATTTATAAATATCAGGTACTAAGTTCGATATTTCTCTCGCTAATTATATGGACATATGTATCCAATTGTATTGCGATATTTTTATCATAAAAAATTTTTTATTAATAAGGGTATTTCAATGTTCATAAAATGTTGCAACTTAAATATTCTGTTTTTTTTTCTTTTATAGAAAAAAATCGTCAATCAAATTTCTGGTGTTAAGAATAAACTGAAGAATCTTCATTAATGTTACCTGTATTTCCTAAAGAACCTCCAACTGAATTGTTTTTTCGAACTATAAATGGAAGTAAATTGAAGCTTATTGATAAAAGTGCAAAGACCAGGAATGTTATGAAATTTGTTTTACATAAAAACATACATTTAAATGTGAACATAACTTTCCTTTTGCTATTTGCAACAGCAGTTTTATGGAAAATATTTAATATTTTCATACCATTTATTTTATGTACATTAGTATTAATACTACAAATTATCTACTTTGCCACCTCTGTAAATGAAGGTTTGTTAACTAATTACAACTATTATAAGCTTATAATTTTCTTTTTGTTAATTTCTACATTTTATTTATAGTTACATTAACAGTAGTAGAATTTGTTGGTATATATACTGAAGGACGAAGAATATTGTATGGTTCTAGTTTATGTGAATTTATTCCTTGGAATACAGTGACAGATGTATTTATTAATGAAGTTATAACAGGAGTAAATATTGACAATTCATAATATAGTGTAGTAACTTTTAAAAATATGTTATTTAAATAAATATATGTTTTCAGCAAAAAGTATTATATTATCTTACAATAATAATAAGAGATTCAGTTGATGGAAAAGATTTAATAAAACTGATTCCTTTATTTCAAAACCTAATACCTGAAAGAAAATGCCTGGAATATATGTACGAAAGGCTAGCTGGATTGATTGGACCCAAAAGGAAGAAAATCCAGCTTTAATTGTACCTGGTTCATATTGGTTATGTCATAAAACCAAGATATACAAATTTATTTTTAGTTATCACCGTACAAGCAGGTAAATATTACTAATAGCAAAGTATTAGTAAAATAAGATAGATTTCTAATATATATATGCATATTTACAGAAATATAAAGCATTTTAATTTTGGAAGAGAATTAATGAAAATTATTAGAAGAATTATAAAAGATCAACCTCCCCAGAATCAACAATTTGGTACAAATCATCTTTTAGTCACTTTCCGTATCCTTTTTTCAATGTACTGTAAATATAATTTTTAACTTGTTGATAATATTAAATATTTTGTATTTATTATTGAATCTTCCTTAACTATTATTCGTAATAGATCATGCGTCATGGACTAGACAAGATAAAATATTTGCAATGTTGAAGTTTAAAGAACGACCAGTTATAGCATTTTCTCACGCATTTATATTAACTATAAAAGTGATTAATCCTACACAGAATTCAGACAATACAATTTCTCGAGATCATTCTTTGATCTATCGAAATGAAAATTCAAATGACACACATAAATCTGAAAATAAAATTGAACAAGAAAATGAAAAATGTTTATTGCATTCTTCTAAAAATGATTATTCGAAGACAAATAAACAGTGTGATAATGTACAAGAACAAATTTTAAAATATGAAAGTAAAAGTATTCAATTAAATAATAATAATATGGAGACTAATTTTAAAGAATTATCATTAAGTGAAGAATTGGCGGAACAACCATCAAATGACAATGAAGATAAATTTAAATTTTGTAAAAATACAAATATGTCATTTAAAGTACACATGTCACCTAAACATAGTAAACAGTTAAATGATAAAATGGAACAAAGCAATGTTAACTGTGTACAGAATCAAGATATTGGACATCAATTATCAGATGACAGGATAGATTTAAATAAATATAATATTGAAAAAAACAAAAATAATTCTATATCGAATTCTATATCGAATAATAGTAAAATGTTAAATAGTAACAGTGTTATTGATGATGCTAATACAGATTCTGCCAATTTACCATATCAGTATTTGATAGAAAAAGAAATAGAAAATGCAAAGCGGAATACATTAGAAGAAGTAAATGAGAAAGATACTACAAATTATACAGAAATTACCAAAATAGATCCACCTTGTTCTAAGAAAAAAAAGAGTACGTTAGATATACCACGATCTTCTGATATTACGGATTTAGTAATGGAAGGTTTAATGTTCACAATTCGTCAGGGTCAAGATGCTATAGCAGTTATAGAACAAAAAACTAAATTGGAGGTAGATGAAGTATTAGAAAATTCTGAAAAAATTGAGACAGAGGAAGGTGAAAAGTGCTTGCGGAATTCTAGTTTACTTGGTTTAGAAAATTTAGTAACGATGATTGAATTACCAAAAAGAAACGAATTTAAAAGTGAACATCAAAACGTAATTAGTCAAAAATCTACTTTAGGAAATCAATCTATGAGTAAATCCTTATTTAATAATGTGAAACATCCCCTAACAAATAATGAAATTAGAGAAAAAAACTTTACATGTGGATTAGAATACTCTTTTAATAATTCTATTTCAGCTAGTAGTAGTTATAAAAATAATAATAGTAGCTTAAGCATTACAAACAAACGTCGCTATTCTGACATACATGATAAATGTGAAGAGCATATAAAAGTTGTAAAAAATAAATATTTGAAGTATGAAGAAGAAGAAAAAAAAGAGGACAACAATAACAATGAAGATGATGATGAAGAAGAAGAAGAAGAAGAAGAAGAAGAAGAAGAAGAAGAAGAAGAATACGAAGAAGACGAAAACGAAGATATAGTACCAGAAGCATTACAAAATGAAACATTATTATCTATATTACCTTTTGAGTCTGAAGATGAATTAAATTCAATGCCAAACAAAGATTTATTAATGGATGATGTTGATAATGAAGATTCAATAAAATTTGAAATAGGCAAGAATGAACTTAAGCCTAATTTTAATGACAGTTTACACCTTAAAAGATACTCAAAAAGATACTCAGATTATAATTCAATATATACAAAGTTCTTTACAGATAAAGCACAAAAATTGCATAAAAATACAATATGTGAATCTAAATTTAATGATACAAACAAGTATAAATCAAATGCTCCAGTAATTATTTCAAATCAAATTATTACTCTAAACGAAATGCCTTTGCCACTACAGAAAATACTCAGAAATAAATTATCGACAAAACAAAATAAGATAAATAAAGATAATATTGAGGTTTACAAAACACAAGCATGTCAAAATGAAAATAATGCTTTTAATGCACAATTAGGAAATCAAATTTCAGATAATATATTAACATTATCAAAAGATGATGAAAAATCTATACAAAGTAATAGAGAAACATGTAATGAAAATACATTAAAAACAGAAGAGAAATGTTCTATAAGTTCTCAAGAAGTCATAAAACTAACAGAGAAAAAATCACAAAGACAAAATGATTGTATCGATAAACCAAAATTGTCTTCGACTAAAATAAAGGACATTACACAAGAATTTTATAAAAATCTTTCATATTTGAAGACAGAAAATTTAAGAAATCACAAGTACCTAAGATCAAGAAAGATATCATTGAATTATACTAATAATGGTGAAACGCATATACAAATGCTCAAATTTTTTCAAGATATTACAAGAGGTGCCAAGGTTGTTGTAACACGTATAAATGTAAATAAATGTTCGTAGTTCAATAGTAAAAAGTTTATATTTAACATTAGAAATGTCATCTGCAATTTAATTTATAGATTCAGCAGCAGTACATTTAGAATTTTTTATACATGTATTTTATTCAATAAATGTAAATGATGAATAAATATATATGATACTCTATCTAGAACAATTTATTATATCATATTAGTCAACTTTCTAATAATTTATTAATCCAACATGTTTTTTCTCGTTCAATTTGTTCCACAACAGCTTTTAAATTATCCAATTTATTTATAATATTTTGCAATTTAAAATCTAAATGATCAAAGCACATTTCCTTTTCATTAAACTCAATATTCAAACGTTCAGTTTGCTCCAAAATCGGTAATTCATTCATCACAGTTGATTTTTGAAATAGCTTCAGCATCTGCAAAACAAAATGTATTTCATGGTTACAACAGAAAAAATAAGTATAGCGAATAAATTTATATATTGATATTCAAATATTTATTAATAACGTTTATCTCATTTTTCAATTTGATAGATTTTTGAAATTCATCGGCACATCGTAATGGATACCGTTCTCGGGCATCACACAATTCAAAAACTGCGTCTTCGCATTGTTGCTCGATATCATCTAAAAAACAAAGGTTAAGCATAATTTTTATTTTTTTTTAACTTTATTCTATATTGTTTCAAACTTCTTGCAGTTACCCATTATTGATGACGTTGTATTTCAGTTTAAAATGATGTTATTTTGTACTAATTTGAGGGGAAAACATCATTCAAATGATCGAGAACAAGCGAATTTGTGTTGGTGTACATTAATACTTCCAGCGCCATCAAGTAGTACGTAATTGTAACTTTATGTTCCAAAAAATTTAAACAGAAATTTAACTTAACCCGATTTATTCGATAAATTTGTAATTTATAATTTCGTTATACATGCTTATTTTATTATCTTTGATTTATCTTTCTATACAAAAAATACTCTCCGAATGATAAACATATGTAATTATTTAAATTACATATATTCGTGTTACATCCATTTTCAAGTATTTTTTTAAAAATTCGATTTAAATAAGCATTCACTTAATAACATTTGGACGTATGATAATTTTAATGAATAGCAATATGATGTTTTTAAATAAATTATAATATTTGAAAAATGCATTTTCTGAGCTACAAAAGAGATGAATAAAATTAAGATACGAATATAATAAACATAATATTATTGATCTAATATAATAAAGATACATAAAAAAGATGCTATTACTGTGTAAAAAAAAATCAGAATATATATGTAGCTTCTTTTAAAATATATAAAAAAGTTATACAAAGTATTAATACATCATATCGTATAAATAATTAATTCAAAGTTAAAAATGTTGAAAGTCAAAGAATTAATTTGTAACAAAATATTTAAATTTAAAGTTACGTATTTAAAATTACGTTAAGAGTTGCTGAGTTGGCGATGAAATAAAATCATGTGATCAACGGAAATTGTTAAGTACTTTCGGTACGCGTGGCATTTATTTGATCCTACTTTTGCTGACATTGTCAAAGATGCATAAATTGCGGTACACACCGCCATTAAAATTGCGAATACCGTTATCTACACTGGCAGCAACGTAAAAATAGTGATTCTTTTTTCTGAGTAAAACTAGTATTGCAATGAAGAAACGTTGAAGAAAGTCTGGCGTTACTGTAGTATATCGTATTTTCAAGTTGTTCACAGCCGATTGAATAATGGGGTACTTAAAGTCTATCGGTACCGTGATAATATATATTAGTTTTTTCTTAACTGTCATTACCTTTTTACCGGGTTTACCGCCGGAAGCAGAATATTCCGAATATAGGTACGACATTTATTTCACAATAATGCAATTGTTAAATATGTACAATAAACCGTGATTTTTTACTACGTGTATTTCAAGCATAAAGTTCCCTTCGGATGTGCAACTGAAATACGAAACGAAAACTCGATTACAAGAACCTGAAATATTATTCTCAGGAGAGATTAAAGGTCCAGAAGATATTGCATCGTTCAACGGGGAAATATATACTGGCATACGTGGGGGTTATGTTGTAAAAATTGAGGAAAATCGAATTAAACCGATTGTAAAATTTGGACGAAAATGCGGTATGTCATAATAATTATTACAAGATACTTGCATTTTATTTATATTAAAAAATTTGTTGCTATTTTCCCTTTTGAGTGAGTTTTTATATACATATACTGTACATATACATATACTGTATTTACATACTGTATTACATACAAAGCAAATAACAAATTTAGTAGTTTAATAATATAAACTTAAATAAAATTACATTTTTACAAGTAAAAAATTTGTCATGAAATTATTATTAAAATATTTGTACAATGCTGACCAAAAGTGATATTTACAGATGGTTTGTGGCAGGAAGAGAAATGCGGTAGACCCTTGGGTTTGAAGTTTAACGATAAGAAAGAACTGTTTGTAGCTGATGCTTACTATGGTATTTTTAAAGTGAATGTTCACACAGGACAATATGTAAATATAGTCAATAGTTCTGAACCTATTGATGGAAAGACTGCAAAAGTCTTTAATACATTAGACATTGCAAAGAATGGAGATATTTATTGGACAGATTCATCTACAGATTTTTATCTTCATGACGGAATGTATTCATTCTTTGCTAATCCATCAGGAAGGTAAATATAATTAGGTAAATTTACTTAAAGTATATTTGTTTCTACATGTAAATATTTCTTTACAGACTTATTCGATATAATGCAGCAACAAAAAAGAATGAAGTATTAATAAAAAATTTAGGATTTGCAAATGGTGTCTTGTTAAGTGACGATGAAAGCTTTGTAATTGTAGGAAGCACTCTTAATTTAAAAATTCTGAAATATAATCTAAAAGGTCCAAAAGCTGGACAACAAGAAATCTTAATAGAAGGTTTACCTGGTCTACCTGATAATATACACAGTGATGGACAAGGAGGATTTTTAGTATCTCTTATTTCCGCTATAGATTCTGAACATCCTGTTTTACCTCTGTCTTTTATACCACATCCGTACATACGAAAGATGATATCAAGATTAATTTATTCAATAGAAGGTCCATTTAAATTATTGCAAGATATTTATCCAAATTATTATTCAGAAAGAGTTTTACATACAGTAGGTTCGTTTGAAGTTGGAAAATATTTAACATTGAAAACTGATTCACTGATACTTAGAATGGATAAAACAGGAAAAATTTTGAATATTTTATATTCGGAAAATGGAGATGTTAGTTGCATTTCTAGCGCTCATATAAATGATGGATATTTATGGCTTGGTTCTCCTTGGAATGATTATATTATGAGGATCCCATTACAGCAAGCATTTCCGGATTTAACAATTAATACAAAATTTTCAGCAGAAAAGGAACAAAAACAGAAGGAACCGGTTTTAACAGTTTCAGCAACACCAAATGTTAAAGTAGAAGCAAAACCTATAAAATCAACTATTAAACAAGATACTACAAAACCGCCTTCAAAATCAACTGTCAAAGCACAAACAAAGCAAAAACTAAACTCAGATGCAATAACATCTAAGCCTACATCACAATCTACCACTACCAGTACAACTTCAAAACCAACGTCATCATTACCTAAAGCATCAACAAAAGAAGTTAAGAAAGATAATTTGAAGAAAACTGAGAAAGATAATCCAACGGAAATTAAGGATAAATCACAGGTTAAATCTGAAACATCAAAACAAATTAATGAAGCAAGACTAAAAACAAAGTCCGACGATTCCGTTAAGAAAGATGTTCAATTTACAAAATCTAAACCTGTAAAAGAAAATGAAGATAAGACTAAAAAGTAAACCAGAACAAGTTGTCAGTCCAAGTTCACTATATTACTTTATTCCGTGTTGATGAAATATGTAAGTTCTACATATTTCAAATATATTGATTTATTTGTTAGACTTTACGAAATTTCGTATGTATTTCATAGTTTTACTTTGATATAAAATTTAGTTTTTACTTATATTCTTCAAACAATGTTCATCGAACATATGATATTTAAAAAATATTTTTTTCATTTATTATATATTAACATTGATATAAGCAGAAAAAATATTAGTGATTTCAGATCTGTACATAAGATTGAGAATGATGTTGTTTTTGTAAAACATTTAATATTATGATATATATAATATAATATTTAATACAAACACATGCATATATATTAATATATGCATATGTATGTATATAAATTATAATTTTATTTAGTTGTATAATGAAGATGAGGTCCAAAAAGAAGAAAATCCATTTTGTTATAAATGTTTATATTCTTTTAATATTAATTAACATTCCAGAGAAAATTGTATAGTAAGATTATTAAAGTGATCGTACTATAAATAAAATAATTTATATTAGAGATCACATTTGTTTATAAAATTTAATTGAATTTGTCATAAAATTTTTTTGTGATTATAAAAATAGTATGTGTAAATCTTCCACTAAATTTTTAATTTCTATTTTTGTATGTGATCTAAAATATTTTTCTACTTAGTGTATACAAATATTATACACAATACATGTATGAAAATAAGATTTGTTTGCAGATATATTTTAATTTATCTTTGGCTGGGTATTACATATACAGATTAATTTTGAATATAATGATATAAAACAATATTCTTAATTTTATATAGAATTTGGTAAAAGGTTGTACAATTGGTACACAAATAAACTTCTCCTTTTGTAAATTGTCTTTTATTTCCATAATTGCTTCTTCAGAAATAAACTTAATATTCAAAATTTTCAAGTACATATATTTAAGTACTACTATCTATTTATTACTACAATAAATATTTTTAATATATTAAAACGTATATCAACTTTATTCAGATTAAGATTTAAAATTAAGAGAAAGTTAAAAAATGTAATTAAATATTAAGTTGCCGCACTATAAATGTAGGCAGTATTGACTTCAATTTATTATTCAAATTCTGTTGTATTCTCCACAATAGAGTAGAATTTTTAATAAAATGCCAGTCTCCATTTCTTTTACTTTGTGCCCACTTTTGTGCTTTCAATAAACGCTTATGATAACTTAAGATGTTTTTATCATGTAGTACATCTTTTGTTACCATAGCAAAACCAACTTTCGTTAATTCCTCGCCAATTTTTATATGTTCCTATATAATGTAAAGTCATAAATTGAACTGAAAAGATAAGTGAACTTAACAAATGTTTCTCACCTTATCTTGCTTCATAGATACTAAGCAAGTTACATAGTCTTTCTCTTTAACTAAAGGTATAAAAGTTATTTCTTTTCCACTAACAATCGTTTGCAACCAGCTAATACCTAAAAAAATATATTTTTTTTATTTTATTAAAGTAACATATCTATAAACGTTTAATCCATATTTACCATTAGCTCTTATATCAACATCAGCTATTTTAATTGGTAAATATTTTGAATTACTTAATCGAGGCAAAGGTATTAATGGCTTGTGATCAACCATTAAAAATGTACCACAACTAGGTTCTATACGCACCACAGTACCTTTAAGTTGAACTTTCTTATGTAAAAAATTTGATGGTATACTGGATGGTTTTTTAAATTTAGCAAACTAAAAATACAATGGTAAAAAATATAAAACGTTATGTAACAATATCAAATAAATATCTAAAATATATTTGTATGAAAAATATAAAATAAGCCTATAATGATAAAAAATGTAAAATAGAAATAAATAATACATTATTAGTATTTATTATACATACAGGTTTGACTCGATGGAGTGCAATTGCCAAGCCTATACTAGCAATTCCATAACTCAAAGTCTGAAATTAATGTCAATAAATACGATTATATTATGCACATGAAAATAATATTTGCAATGAAAGAAATATAGGTTAGAGCATACATACGTTCACCGTCTGGGAATTCGTTTCACTAAAAATGATATAACTTTCTAAGATAGTCGGCTCTTTCTCTGGCATTATTGTTCCCGTTGGCTTTCAAACAATCTGAAATACGTTGATGTGAAAATATTTTATTGTGAATATACATATGTGTATGTGTTTAATGAGATATTTAATCATCGGTTATTTTTACGAAAATTCCTTAGTTCAAATATCGACTGTCGATACAAGAAAAGTTTTTATTTCACGAATGTTACTTTAACATAAAAAAATATTTATTTAATTTCTTACGAAAAGTATATTAATGATTTATATTATACTAAGTGACGATCTAATTTAATATCTAATTTAATATATATGCAATAAATAATTTATATGGATTTAATTCAAAATTAAATTTCGATGAAGTGCGACATCACTTCTTTATAGAAATTATCTTCAATAAATGACAGTTCTGTTAATTGTTTGTAATTTCATATATCATGTAAAAGTTCGTGGATTCTGTTAATAATTACAAGCCAAATACTTCTATTTTCAGATGAATTTCTTTACTCATGTATTTCAACATACATAATGTACTGACATGCGTAGCTGATGTAGATGTATTACGTTAACATTATATTGGAGTTGAAGTAACAGGCGGTGATGTTAGAAAGATCATCGATAATAATTACTCGAATTAAAAACAAAAAACCTCGTGAAATAGCAAGAGCGACTAATCTACAAAAAAAAGAAAAAATCGAATAATTTATTGCAAGAATGTTTCGCGATGGTCAATATTTGGAAGTAATTAAGGTATCTCACTTAACAGCTGTTAACAGCTGTCAATAGATGATCTTGCTTCTATACAAGTAAAACAGAAGCTGTGTTCGTAGGCTTCAAATAATTGTTTAGTTACGGTTGTTGTTACTGTTCAAGAGAAGACGATAAAAATTAAAGAGAAAAATGTTTCAACTAACAAATGGCTCGAGGTCGAGGACTGGGTGGCACTATATAAAATTTTAGAGAAGGCAATTTCACGTAATGTTCAGACGGAAGGGTCGTTTCAGAATTTTAAAAAATGCAAATGCAAGAAATCCACTCGGCGACTGGAAGTCACGTAAGCGAAGTTGTTTTACATTTCATTTTGATTTCACGTTTAATTTCGATTACTCAAATTATACTACATATATTTATATATATATTTATATACTTATTTTTAAAATAAGCATTTGTTTATAATTAAGTATATAATTTAAGTATATCAATTATTGTAATTATTTATTCAATCATTATTTAAGTATATTATATTAATATTAGATGGAAAATATTGCTTTTATTTTATTACATTACAATTAAAAAATATGTATATGTATATCAATGGCTGTATCATGATATGTAATTATTCCTAGTTATTTATTTAGATACCTTTACATCATGATATGTAATTATTGCTAGTTATTTATTTAGATTTCTTTACAAACCATAGATATATATTTGAACCATCAGAAAGTATAAAAGATGTCACATCGTTACCCACAATCAGGGTGAATGTATCTCCAGCAAAAAAGAGATTTGAAAAGTCAGAATTACCCAAGGTAGCGACAGAGAAAAAAGAAATTTTGAATCAAGTAATAGAGAAACCAGCTAAGAACACTTTTAATCATGCGTGTCAGGAAGAAGACATAAAAAATGCTTTACCCAAAAAATCAGAAAATAATTTAGTAACAAAAGAATTGGTTGACACAAAAAATGATAGAGTTAAAAGATGTCTAGCAACTGGCAGCTTAGAAAATGATATGTTGGAGGAATACGTACCAAACGCTCCTGTGACGAAAAAGTTATGCGCGAATTTGAACTATATACCAAGTAGAAAGAGCACATTGGAACAAATCCAAGGATTTTCGGATGAATACTCTCCTATGGTATCAAATAATAAGAATGTAGCAGATGTAATTCGATATGTTCCAAATTCCGTGAATTTCTCAAAAATATCTTATGAAACATACGAACCTAGTGGTATAGCTATTGCGAATCATTCTGAAGAATATATTCCGAATTCGAAGGGAATTAAAACATCTGTTGAAGAATATCATCCAGATTTTACTAGTAAGACGATGAAATTTGACGATAGTTACGTGCCATCAAGTGTTGAAATAATTAACGAAAATTCGAAAAAGTTATTGGACGAGCATCAAAAATTACATTCAGAAAAACACGTGTTGAGGTAAAAGAAATATTAACAAAATGAAACATAGATCTATTTATCTAAAATATTTTTGAAGTAAATATGAACTGAGATATAGAAAAATCAGAATATGATATTATTTACAATAAATATCGTTTTTATCGTTATCGAATTTTCGTTAATTATTACAACAAATATCTTCTAATCTTTCTATAACATTCGTAATTTCATTTGACTGTATAATAAATATAATTTTAATAAAAAAAGACCCTATTTTCAGTAAAAATATTTGTTTATTATTACTCAGAGCTCATTTATAGTTTGTCAATCATTGTCCTCGTTTTCCGAAATTGGATCCTCAACTAAATTTTTAATCAGCTCAAATTTTGATTCTTTGTTTTCTTCTTCTTTGATATTTTCTTGCTCAACATCTATTTGATTGATTTCTTCATCATCTGTATCATCATCTGCTCCAGGATGAGCAGGAACTTTGTAAGATGGACTGTTAGGTGTTTGTACCATACCCGGTTTCTGCCACACTTTTTGTGATTCCTATAATTCATAATTAAATGTTCACTGCTCTTTACTTATTTAAAAGACCTGAATAAATATAAAAAAAAATGTCCTTACTTACTTTCATACCACTAACTTTTTCTATGTAGTAATCATAGACAAATTTGGCCATATGTGGCATATCTTCAATTTCCATTGATGAAGTGAAAGGAATAGCATCGTTGAGTCTTTCAGTAGGATAATGCTCTTCAGGGAGAAGCTGTAGTTTTAACGGTCGTTGCATTAGCTGAGCAAATGCAGGCGTTAATTCGAAACAGTTCTTAAAAAGAGACACTCTAGCAAAAACATAAAGGCCAAGACGCGCTCTTGACATAGCAACTACTAGTCGTCGTGCGTCTCGTAAGTGACCCACAGCACGAGTTTTCACAAGAGACAATAATATGTAATCGTTTTGTTGACCTTGATATTTATCAACTGTTGTTACTTTATTTGGTCGACCTATCAAAGGATTGCTGGCACATCTTATGTTTATCACATCTCTTATTAAATGCTTCTGTCCATTATAAGTTGTTAATATACTAATTTTGTCGGCCGGATAACCAAGAAGACGCATGTACATAAACACGGCAACGCAATATTCAGCTTCAGCGAGATTTTGATAAAAGTAGGCACTGGGTTCACTTTCACCCACTCCATTGAAATCTTCGACGTTGATAAGTTGAAAGTCATATAAGAATCCAGCATTTGCCACTAAATACTCTGGACTGTTTTCCACGTGTACAAGATTACCCAATTTTTTGTAACGCCAATTATATAGATTGCAGATACTAGGTCTTGCACGGCCTTGGCCATCAAGATCAACTGTAGGAACACCCAATCGTACGAATCTTGCAAAAAGAGATTGTTCCATATTTGAGTATTTTTGAAAGGCCATGTTTTTAATAACTGGTGGTAGTTGATGATGATCTCCTATCATTATCCAACGTTTCAACCTATTATATCCGTCTTGAGGATTCTGCAGTAACAATGGTATGAAGGTTTCAATTTCTAAAATTTGAGCAGATTCTTCCATAAGAATGTTGTCGTATTTAAATCCCATATCTACTAGTTCTCGTCTCTTAAGAGCAGCATGAGTACAAGTCATAGCAATAACTTTTGCTTCTTTGACTAATAAATATTTTGATCTATCTAAACCGGATCGTAACAATTCGAAAGCTCTGAATTCTTCTAATTGAGCAAATATCCGTTCTATGTATCTGTAAGAATAATGTTTAATTAAAATTAGTTCTAAATACAACTCCTTATGCAAAATTTTCATTTAATAATAAATTTACCGGAAACAACTGCAGGCTATTTCAAGATCTTCTTCATAAGAATTCCGTTTAAACAGCGGTTTCGGTGCGTTATCAAAGAATTTATGAAATGGAAATTCTTCGTCTATGATAAAAGCAAGAAGTGCATTATTTGCTGTTCCTTGTCTTTGTTTAATTCTGGTTTCAAAGCGTTCCCATCTTGTTAGTATTTGATACATAAAGAAGTGCCCTGCTGTCTCACACGTATATGCCACATCACCTTTTACATTTAAGGATTCCTAGAAGCAATAATTTTGAATAGTTCATATATGCAGCAAATGTCAGGGACAACGTATAAGTATTTGTAAATTACGAACTTGTAATCTTTGAACTTCCATTAAAAGATCCAAACGTTTAGCGAGAACGTAATTAACTCTACCGTATCTACTAAAATCTTTCTCGGTTTCTAGTGCTTCTTCTCCATGACCAAGACGCAATAAATGTCTTTCATCTATGTCAAGCGCCATAATTTTTTCAAAAAGTTGATTAAGCGCTTGATTAGAATGCGTAACGATAAGAGTCCTTTGATTTGGAAAATTATGATAAAGATTTGATATAATCTGAACAGCAACATCCGTCTTGCCAGTACCAGGTGGACCTACGACAAGCGTTAATCCTGGTTGCATACCTGCACGAATGGCTTCAATTTGCGTTGGTGTAAAAGGAATTTGATTTCTGCAATTAAATTAAACGTAATATTATTGTATATAACCTTTACTTTATAGTATTAAATACGACAAAATAGTTTCTCGTTACTTTTTTGGTTCATTAGCTTTATAAGGGCCTCTACTGGGTGGCACGTGAGGTTCAACTTTAATGACTTTCTTTACTGGTTCATCATTATGTTTTGCAAGCACATCTTCAAATGTTAAACGGAAAGGGCGCACTAATTTTGACTCATTATCAGTAGAAACTTTAATCTCGTATTGAGGGAAGCTGCTTTTTAAATGATTTATATCGAGGAATGTGTCATTGAAATCCATTGTACCAATTTCATTTGGCATTCTACAAAAAAATTAAAATATTAGACTTTTAATTTCTATATTTTACGAATAATAATTGCATCTGATATAGATACCTAGAATAACGAGCAGCTCCAGGATCACCATATCCAAGGATTATATCATGAAGCCAATCGGGTACGACGCATTCTGTATTCATAAGCTCTCTTATCGTTTCCAAAACTGCTTTGAAGTTGTTCTCTTTGGGTTTGCGTCTCATTATGATGTTAAAACTTTCATACACATCTTCACCACCGTGACTAGCATTGTCCATATCGATTCTATATTGATTACAATCTAGCCAAACTCTATATGTGCGAGTATCTCCAGGTAAAATCGGCCGTGGTTCAGGACCATCTTCGATTACTCTACCATTTGAATCTAACATACCTTCAACTTCACATCCTCGAACAGTTGTTAGTCCAACTTGTGGTACAAAAGGTAATTTGTGACTGTATTTAGTACCTGCATGTTAAACCCGAGTTAATTACAGGGAATACAGAAGATACAATAGAATAATCAAAGCTTGACAAAATCTTACCAATTGGATTTTGTGGTTTAACTGTAATAAGGAAACAAACATCGTGTTTTCGGAGATTTTCCCATTCGGACTTGATCTCCTTACGCACACTTAAATTTATCGTAACATCGGCACGTACTCTGGATGGTCTTTTCTCCCCGATATTAGGTTTTGCTACTTCGACTACAGCAAATTGTGTAATAGGTTGAGCCATTCTAGCCCAACCCCCAAAGTAAACGCCACCATCTTCGGCTTGCCTAAATAAAGGGCATAAAATTATTATCAATATGCTTTTCAATGATTCCAATCTATTAAAAGAAAGTCACTTACCAAGGGCTCAATCTGCTTACAGCGTCTTCGATATCTTGCCGTATTTCATCTACAAAAATTTCATACTATTGTATACCGTATCATATATCACAGAGTGATTTTTCGCCAGTTGATTCAAATAAGATTTTGTCACAGTCATAACGCCGCATCAACGTATGCGTAGGAAATCTGACATCGCGAATCAATATTAGCTCTATGTTAAACTATGTGTGCATATATGCATAAAATGAAAATGAGAGTATTCATTCGCTGTGTAATTGACAACGCTGGTTTTGTATCAACTAGCCAATGAATCACCTTGTGTTATCTCCAATTAATTAAATTTATAATTCTATACATACAAGTTGATTCAAGCCGGAATAGATTGAAATTTCTCAATAAATAGTCGTGCAACGTAAGAAACTGGAGGTTCAATTTCGGCAAGGCTAAACAACCTTCGCCGGAAAAATATTCCGTTGGCACGATGCTCTCGTTCCAAATGATCTCCTCCGTCGGATAAAGTGGCATTTCATTGAGCTCCTCTAACTGAGAAGCTCTTCGCTCGTGACGTGAAATCTAAAATTTGTTTCAAATTATTTACAATATTCTATTCCCTTTTTTGGGGAAACTAACTTTCCTCTTACTCAGCTTACCAAAAGTTCTCGAAGAAACTCTATGTCATACCGGTACCAATTTTCGTCTTTCTCGCGTTCTTCCGATGGCACCAAACACAGGTAGCTTGCGATCGATCTTAGCTTCTCTTGGCTGAAGATTCACGTAGAAATGGAACGTGAGAATGATACGTGTAATGATACGATAAATGAGATTCAAATCTATCAAAAACATTACCTGAGCAAACCGAAATGTTTGTAAAGAGCCTCTCTTGTATCAACGCTCGCCACGTTCGCCAACGCAAAGCCTCGTAAGTCCGGGAACTTCGCAAAAACTGCTTTCTGTGCAGAGTTCGAATTTTGTTTGTTGGTTTATTCTTTTGTACTCCTTTGGCTTTTGAAAACACGTGAACGTCCATTCTAATGACAACGTTGATGATTTGACAAACGATGCGGATAGAATCGTTTCGATGGTGCATGCAACTCGACAGTGAAACAATTATTTAGCGTAACATCAATATCGATCAACAATAGGCATTTCTTTGTTTATTATTTTATTTATTTATTTATTTATTTTTTGAATCCGAGATTTTCTACTTTTTTTTCAAATGAATTTAATTTTTCAGAGTTTTGTAATTTCTTAAGTGACGAAAATTTTATACCTGAAGCGAAGTGATTTTAGTGTAGTGCAATTGTGTCATATCGTGGTCGGTCAGAGGATCGCCGCTTTCTTCGTTGATCTCAAATCTCGCGTAAAACTTCAACATTTCCAATAGCTGTAAATGAAGAAAGGAAAAAAAAAAGAACGAATATGATCATTGGAATTCTTCCTTGACAAATAACTACGTAAGAACTAGATATATCTGTAATGGTATGTTGGTTCATCACTATTACTGCTCACAAGTGACTTCCGAGGCGTCATTTGTCAACTTTTATCACTTTTTATATTTCATTATGCGTATATCAATTTATCTCTTTTCATTTTGCTGTCTGCTCTATTTATCGATAATTATTTTATCATTCAAAGTACACTTTACATGTACATTGAAAGTTGATCTCAGAAACAGGTCAATGAAACAACAAAATAGTTTAATCGTTTTCCTCCGTTACGCAAAAACGCCGCAGAGTCTGCAAGTCAATTATTATACCAATTAAATACTATTGTTCAAGACGAATCGTCCAAGGTTAAAATCGTCCGCAATGGAACCCTGTCTCGTTAGAAAGATCCTATGAAAATTTATGCATAATGTGCTACAACATATGCGTAAAAATTAACAACAACATCAATGATGTTTATTAGAAGATTTTATCTAGCGTTAGTCCATTCGAGTTTACGGATTTAATTCAAAATTCATTTCTACTCCTTTCATTATAAACGAGATTTTAGCGAGTATTGCAACTTTTTGAAATAATTAATTAGCTCGCGAGAAACACCATATCTATCTA
>CAJDYZ010002087.1:3303-16033 GCA_903986555.1 Heterotrigona itama
TTTCTCGGTACCCCTTCTTGGTACCCTTTCGTCTCTTTCGTCTCACTTGTCGAGAACGTTCTTTCAAAACCAATGCGATCAATGAGTTCCCTTTCCCCTCGGGTAATCGTTTTGAAATAACTGTTGTTAGTTCTTCCCGCGAATTTAATTAACCATCCTGTCCCCTCGTGCGAGTCGCTTCAACCGGAACGTCCTTGCCACCAAGAACTTCCTATTAGCATGACGCCTGCTCCGGCGAAAGAATATTCGCGTGGAAGGATAATTTCAGGAATAGCTGGTCGAGTGCGTTAATTGGCTAATCCGCGCTGGTAGGTTCCTTCGACGAGATACATAATGGAGCAATTCGATACGCTCGAGGATTCCAAATTCTTCACGAGAAGTGTTAGTTTGTACTTCCTTCCTTTTCTACGACCGTGTACTTTGAAACGGGAGTTCTGTGGATGATTTTTCTGAGTAGCCAGGAAATATACGAAGTCAGATAATATTTCAGTGTCGTTCAAAACCTTCAAATTGTTTTAAATACGTTGAAATTTATTATAAAAAGTTAAATGTACAAAAGTATCCAAAAGAAATTATAGGTAATGGGTGAAACAAATTTTTCCACCAGAAATTATTTTTCACTCTAAAAACATTTCAACGAATCGACGAATAATTATCTTGCACGCCTGGAATGTCAGAATTATAATATCGGATTTCGTTCAAGATCGTAAGAACTTGTCTGAAATATCTTATTCGAGAGAGAAGGGTCGTTCTCGCTATTATATTACTCGCCCATTCTCCAATTCTATTAGCAAATAGGGAACCGCTGTTGAGAAAAAAAGTTCAAGGACAATCGTAAATCCAGCTTCCGGTACAGGGTTATGTCCCCTATTTTCCTTTTGTTCGGCGAACTTTTCTGCGGCTTTCAATGCATACGTAATTTACGGATCGCAAATGTTGTCAACACTTGTAAAACTCGGTCAAGTACACGTGTACTTAGCTTATTCGAAGTATTTGGTTCAATGGCTATTCATTGCGTCCGTGACTTCGATTAAATGTTTGTAAAAGTTAATCCCGATTCATTAGAAGATGTTAACATTCTCTAATTTTTTAACTAAAACTATTTTTTTTTTTTTTTTTTTTTGAAGAATGAAAAATTTCATTTAATCCTAGAGATTAAACTTTTGCAGTTGAATTTGAATCTTGGAGGGAACTGAATGTGAATTTTAAGTTGAGAAACGCGACACTTTTAACGAAACGGTTTTCGGCGTTTATCGCTTTCCGTTGAAAAACGATAATAAACCACGGTTACCAACCACGTGAACTGTGGCTATTCTTCGACAATCTGAACAATAAAACGCACATCTGCCGTTGTGGATCTGTATTTTTTCTTTCTACTTCTTCTCTGCTATTCATAAACTCTTGTCTATGGTCATTTACAAGTTCCATGAATTGTCTTTTGTTCACCGAGATGCTTCCATAGAGTTGTGCTTGTTCCATGGAAACATCGAATGGTTTAGGTTAGGTTTAGGTTAGGTCTAATCTGCACAGGTTTGCATTACACATTTCAATATCTTCGATATTAATGACAAGAGTTTAATAAACAAAAATTTCGAACTTATCGTAAGAAAAGAGAACGATAACATTCAAAGAATATATATAAGTTTAGGTTAAGTTTAATGTTCTCTATGCAAATTTGAATTACACATTTCAATGTCTTCGATATTAGAGACAAGAGTTTAATAAACAAAAATTTCGAACTTATCGTAAGAAAAGAGAACGATGACATCCAAAAAATATATATAAGTTTAGGTTAGGTTTAATGTTTTCTATGCAGATTTGAATTACACATTTCAATGTCTTCGATATTAGTGACAAGAGTTTAATAATAAAGAATATATATATATATATTTAAACTCGACATTGAAATTTCGAAATGAGAAACAAATTTAAATCGAATTGAGTTGAAGTTAAAGAGAAATAATTTTTTCAACTGTACAAGTTTTTTTTATCTGTATTGTACTTTCACGGGAAGAATCTGATCATTGTAGCATCATGGGAATATCGATGAGGCTAGTTGGTAGAGGGGATTTTAATAAGTGTATCACCTTTGTTTTCTCTAGCTAATATAAACCGGAAGATGCAGGTTCGTTAAAAAGAAAGTTCGTCTTTCGCGCAACATTTCACTTTGATATACTGATGGAAATCGTGTGTTATTCGAGAGAAATTATTTTATAATTGTAATGAGTTTTCATTTAGAACGAATCGTTACTTTCCCATGGGTCATTCATACGGGAGAAAATTTTATCGCGTTAATATTCCCGTGTTCGTTGTGCAAAATTAGATAACTGCCGCTCCTACATAAATCTTCCACGTCGTTCGCTGATTCATCCAACTGTATGTGCATGTTTGGCCGCCATTTTACATGTACAATTTCATCGAGATACAGATTCATTTAAAATATTACAGAAAACTTACAAAATGAAGGAAACTTAATTACAATAATTGTTACAAATATTGAACTTAATTATATTCTTTTGAAGTCACACAGATTAAAGTCAAAGAGTTATTCAAAATCATTTAAGAATTAATAAACGAAATAATTTTCTTTTCTAACCTTCATTTCAAACAAATGTGAGAAATATTTTTGAAATGCTGTAATAAATTAGCTAAGTTCTGTAAACTATTCTCTTTTCTATTTTTGAAATCCGTAAGAGACAGATACATGATCCACTTGATTAACTGTGTATAGTGCACGCTAAAGTGACGATAAAGTCTATATTCGGATTAATCGATTGGAATTGAAAAATTACAACGATAAACTGTTGGATTGGGAAAGAATTTACGACAGTAGTAGATTTCCGTAATTTTCCCGCCCTGTTCTCTGACCGATGTTATCGCAAACTCTGCTATCGCGAAGAAAACTTGTACACCGGAAGTAGATTCGTCCGTGCGCACGTAACAGTAAGATTAACACATCAATCAAAGCGTGTCGCCCTCGATCGTAATAGTGACACACATTGAAACTTCATTCTAGCGAATTAAAGTTGTGCAATCGTTAAACTATAGTTTTTTTGAATTGTACACGGTAAAAGGAAGCTCAAAGGCGAAGAATTGAACATTAAGAAAGAAGAAATAATTAAGATGGCTATTTGTAGTAGTTACAAGTATATTAAAATTTGCAGTAGTTATTAGTATATAAAAATCAAGCTAGTTAGTGCTTAATACTAATAAAATAAAGCCGTGATGTGTCATCTACGTGTTATGACACAATTTATCTGATATTTACACTGATAGATTGCAAAGTGTGTGAGAGATATCGAAAAGAAAGAAAAAAATCTTGGAACAAATTGAAAACCGTCTGAACCGATGATAAATCAGAAACTAAACGTACACACCCAAAACGGAAAGTAAATTTAAATAACCTCGTTTAATAGCGTTACGCCATATGCCCGTGTGTATTATTTCGTGTGCAAACAGTGGTGTGCGATGTCGGTGAAAACGTGGCAACATCCTCTATGGGGTTCTCAAATTAACATTTTTGTCATTAATCTTCAATCCTTTAATTATTCTGTCACACACACATATGTACACATATATACATATATACATATATATATCCTTTAATTATTCCTTTAATTATCAATCCTTGTAATTATTCTAGTCACATATATATTAGCGACAATTTTTAATTAAATTGCGAATTTCTAATATAAATGATCTACATAGTATAAATTTATATTTGTATTATGTATCATATATGTATATATATATATATATGTATATATTATATAAATTTTTAATTAATTGCAAATTTCTAGTATAAATGATCTACATAGTATAAATTTGTATTTGTATTATATATCATATATGTATATATATATATGTATATTATATAAATTTTTAATTAAATTGCGAATTTCTAACGTAAATGATCTACATAGTATAAATTTGTATCTGTATTATATATTATATATGTATATAATATATATATATATATATGTGTGTGTATATTATATAAATTTTTAATTAATTGCAAATTTCTAATATAAATGACCTACATAGTATAAATTTGTATTTGTATTATATATCATATATGTTTTATATATATATATATATATGTATATTATATAAATTTTTAATTAAATTGCGAATTTCTAACGTAAATGATCTACATAGTATAAATTTGTATCTGTATTATATATTATATATGTATATTATATATATATATGTATATATTATATAAATTTTTAACTAGACAATTTTTAATTAAATTGCGAATTTCTAACATAAATGATCTACATAGTACAAGTTTTTTTTCATTTATTAAATATTGAAACAAATACTCTAGATATTTTATGTATTTTCAAGTTTTTGGAATTTGAAGTTTCTTTAAAATGCGCGAACATCCACAGTCTAGTAATATAGTAATACTCGTAGTTTAATTAGTATTTATATATTACTCGGACGAATAATATTTCCCCATGAACAGAGAAAACGATCAATGATTTGACAAACGTTAAAGTTGTTTTGTAAGTTTTGTTCCCTGACAGTGGTTTACCCTTCATTCATCAAAAATTCGACCAACGTAACGTTGACGTTGCGTTTCTTCTCGACGATGTTTGCCCGACGTTTTGAAGGAAAAGTTGGGCGACACTGTGTGGAAACAATCGTGCCTCTGCTATCCTGCAAAGCACGGACTTATGCTATTAACATAACAGTACCGGTACACCCACGCGTGGTCGTGTTCGCCAAGGGTGGAATATCGCTACACACAGGCACCGCAAGCAGAGGAGGGAGCGATGTTACGTTCGATTGTCGACCATAGTGAGCGAGTTCACCGGTCTCTCCAAGTAGCTGAAGTCACGCGAGTCTACCGTCTGGATTTTATAGACCTTCCATGCAAGGCACGATATGCGGAACACGCGTCGCACACATACATACACACATCGCACTGCGAACACGTTGGAAACGAGCGGCTTTAACACTCGACAGACGTTGTGGGTGGAATTAGAATATCTTTGCGGACTGTGACGCGCTGTAATTCGGTTAGAAAGTCCGTGCATCGTGCATATGATTCATGTAGAATCGATGATCAGATTAGAATTCAAGAGGGTGTAACGGAAATATGCATACAAAGTACAGTATCAAATTTTACAAAGTATATAGCATCTTTTTTTTTTCAGTCTGTCATAAATTTTGTAAAGAAGAAAAACTCTGTAGTGGATGGTCTATATTATATACATGATCTACTCGGCAAAAAACGAAATGGATATAGTGGATGTACACCTACGCGACCAGCGATCACCGTAAATGGTCAATGGTTCCGGCGCAATGTATAATACAAACTTCATAATGATTCATTGATGAACCCCCTCGGTACTTAATTCGCCATGAAGCATTTACTGCCCGTGCAATTCATGCGTTATGAGACCCTTCGTTAATTATTATAATACTGGCATATCGTGATTTTTAAACTATCTTGGCTTTCACGTAGGTAGTAATTGGACAAACAAAAATTTAGCGATCTTAATGTCCACTTTCACTTGTTTGGACAGTTCATTAATGTTCATTAATGATCACATTAACTTTTGATAAAGTGCAGGTCCACGTTATTAAAAAAATGTCACGGAGTTCCCAATAGATCAAGTTAGATTAGGCAATTTCACTGTTCATTTTGTTCGTCGCATTAACGAGCCACAATATCTCATAATTCGAATATTAATTATTTCATATATTCGAACATATAATTATTATCATTTTTCATTAATTCATCGAACTTTCTATTTGACATTGACACTTCGTTGAGATTATTCGATTATTTTTATATATATTTTATCATGTATTAATTTAAATTTACAGATATAGTATAATTATATTACATTTAATTTCCAATTAAAAAATTTAAAATATTTTAATATGTATAATTTATATTTTTTATGTTTATAATTTTCATTTCACTTTTGATCTTTAATTTAAATAAATTAATATTTCAATAAATAAAATATTGAATTAAAAAAAAAAAAATTCCACTTGAATGTGGATTTAATCCAATCTTTAAATTTATACTTCCATTTTCAATATCTTTCTCTTTAATCAGATTATTGAAATTACTTTATCAATTCCATTAGATTCAAAATATATGAATCTTTTTTTACAATGAATATAATTTTATTATTATTATTACTTATAATATCAATTACATTAATTATCGAAACGAGTATCAGGATATTTATATTGAATATATTAATTAATTTTTTTTAAATTAATAAAATTAATTGAATAATATTCCAATTTAACCTGAAATAATTAATTAAAGCTCTCACGCATTTACGCGCGTTTGAAAAAGCCGCGGCTGCTCGTCCATCCGTGTTTCAACTTTCACGATCTCTGCCGATGATCGACGAATTCCAGCGTATCGACGAAGCCAAGTCAATTATCGGTGCAAGTAAATATGCATGATGCAACGGATTTGCCTTTGTCGGATTTGATTTAACCGGCGTTGTAATCAAATTAAAAAGGTCAATGCTAACCAGTTTGCGACGCGCACGCGATTCAGAGCGATGATAGCCGAAGTGGCTGGCGCGGTGAGATCGGCCGCTGCCGATTCACGTGGCGTCGCTCTTATTCTATTCGTATATCATCCATACACGCGTTGGTACGATCGTACTCGTCTCGTGTGTAGAGTTCACTGGTCTCCTAGAGCTAGAAATCGTCGCGCGAACGTGATGTCTCGGGACTAGCCTATGCACGACCGATTTATAGTCACAGGGTGACTTGGCAAGCAAAGTTCACTGGCTACGCTCTCGAGACGTCGTTGCATTTTCTATCGAACGACACAGAATTTCAACTTCTTTCGAGGAAACATAAACTTCCGTCCAGATCCTTTGAATTATTGTACAGTTTCATCGAATTTTGATTACACGTATATCGATTATTTTCTTCGGATGTTAATTTCAATCAAGATGTATTTTCATACTTTTTATCTTTCCTAGCGTGTACGTACTTTAAATGTAGAAATGAGAAATTGCCACTCGTATTAAAATCTTCGCAAATACAAAAAAAAAAAAGATTCGTCTCTTGATGCTGCTAATTCTCGTCGATAGTAAAGTAATAAATTAATCACGAAGTGGAGAATCGAAATTACTCATTGGATAGGTAACAAATGGTAAAAATATAGAAGATTTCACACAATTCCCGAAAATTCGATAATAACGCACAGTGCTCTTTCTATAACATTTAATACGTAAGAGAAATTTCCCACCAAAGTTCTTCAGAAAATTTGCACAGAAACGAATCTGATTTTGTACGTTGAATCTGACCAAAAAATAATCAAACGTTCAGATAAAGTGGTTAGAATCGCGTATCAGTTCACGCTATTCTACGCGCGATCGATCAATAAATTCAGTCGAGTGGTGGAAATGCAATCGATATTCATGTCGCGATAGAAACTCACACACACGTACCGTTATCTGATAAAAACGGGCACTTTTTTTTTTTATGTAGATAAGTCCGGAGATACGTACAGACTCTTGAAATGCTATTCGTACTTTTCATTCCCTCAAATCGACGATATGTGCGAGTAACTGTATACAAAGAGTTGTGCAATTGATCATGCTTCCGTCTCTTGACCCTGAGAATGAAACTGAATTAGAATTTTCATTAATTAATCAGGACGAAATTCATGAAGACGTGTTTATTGCAGTTGAGCCTTCGTTCGGGTTAATAAAATCAGTAGCGAAAATGTGATTGAATTCATCTTCACATGTTTTAATACATAAGAAACAGTCACTTTCAATCTAATTCGATTCTCCTCGAATTTTCAAGTATTTATTTCTGTGTTTTTGCACATCAGCAAATAAAAAAATAGATAATTATTCGTGTTTTTCGTGAATGAAATCTTCTCCCTCAAAAAAAAATGGCTCCCTCTTCGTAGAAACGGCGAGTGATTTACAGATGTTAAACACACGTTCGTGCGGTTTAGTCGAGATTAGATAAGCGCTTATACTACGAATGATAAAAACGAATGTCATCATTCGCGTATGAAATCGAATAACAATGTTGTAATAATATTTTAATCACGTTCTACAGAATTTACAAGCTCGATCTTGCGACACTTTTCTGAAAAGGAATTTTACAAAAAGATGTCACTGTCATTGCAATGCAAAAAATGCATTATGAAATTGTGGAATTTTCTTCTTTGTTTTAATTTAAGGATTGTAAGGATAATTATATAAATGATAATTTTTGATAACTGTAAATTAATTTTTATACAATACATAAAAAGTAATAATATAATAATATATTTTTAACTATAGTTCAACGATGAATTATTATTATGTATTGTATACAAACAAATTTGACAGAAATAGATTCTGTTTAAAAAGAAATTTCTCTTTCAATTCGTTTGTTTAGAAATGAACCGCGTTCTATCAATTACAATCCTACACTCGTTAATATGTAATAATCGCCGCAATTGGCCTAAATTAAAACGTCACTACGAGGTCATAATCGATCCACTTATTAATATGTTCATTAGCTTTTTACTTTCAATTCAGCTGGTTAAACTGAAATCAAGAGAAAGGGAGGACAGGATTATATGTAAATTCAATCGCGATAGTAATTGCAGCTGCGTGATAAGAATCAATCCCATTCAGATTTTTAAAATTAGAGTCGTCGAAGCATTGGAAATGAGTAATTCGCAATTTTTTCTCGTGATTTGCACTTCTCTGTGACATTAGACTTTAGTCTATGTTAAAGTTTATGAAATATTAATTCGACGTTCAGAGGAAAATCTTTTCCTCTATATTTCTCAGTCGCTGATACTTTAAGATCTACAACTTGTCTTGAAAATAATACTAATTCGACCACCAAATAATCATTAATAATTTCAAAACTAGAATTGTAATTATAATCTTTTTCTCTTATTTTTCCATGTTCGTATTTTCTAACTCACTAACTTTTTCATGTGATGCTAAATAAATTTTAAAATGGAAAATTTTATTCTATATTCTACCAAAGCAGTCGACATATTTAAAAAGATTCTCACTTAAATTTTATTCAACGTGAACAATTTTCTTGATTCTGATATGTAAACGTTTTTTCCAATTAATCAGAACAATCAAAAACATTCTCTCATTTTACACATGCGATTATTCGCCAATTTCGAATATTCATGACAGATTACCTGTGCATGATTAATTTGTGGGACATAGTAGTCAACGTAACTTACATTCGTTTACAATGAATTTACAACGTGCGAAATATAATAACAAACAGACGAAAGGAAAGAAATTAGAATTATCATGGTAATTATTATATACGACCCTTGAATTCGTATATATTTCAATTTTACTCGTATTTTAGTAAACAATCAATTAAAACTAATGTAATTTACAAAAAAATATGGATGTAAGATCATATTAAATAGACACTTAACTTTACCGACCGGTGGCGGTAAATAGGCTACCGGTCGGTAAAGTGTTAAGTTTTACATGTTATACGCGTCTGGGCGAGAGCACGCGATTCGAGTGAAGAAGGTTAATGCTGTTAGGGAACACGCAGCGATTCATCGTGTGCCCGGTGTGTAATATATGTAACTGGTAATTCAGGGGCAGAAGGAGCAAAAGCGTGCACAGCTGTCCCACGCGTGATCCATGATCGCGCGTCGGGCTTGAGATGAGGATGTGACGTTGCTTTCAGATTTGTTAATTTGTTATTGCGCTGGCCGCGCGGTTGATTTTCGCGGTACAAGAAGCAGCCGCGCATGCGCATGCGGGCCAACGAGAGACTCAAATCCGTCATTGAACCGCGCGCCGCGCCGCTGATTACAGCAAGAGCGTGTCCGTCGCGAATTAATAACCTTTTATTGACCACGTGCATAATTTTGTCCAGTACTATGATTATGAACATACAGACAGTGATGGGCCATTATAATATTCCGTCCTTGATTGATTGTTCGCGATTCTGTACAATGAAGAGCGTGACAATACTACTGACCACAGGTTTCGTATAAATTCGTTTGGTTATGATTCAACTATATTTTAACTAGAAATTCATGACTCTTCTTTTTTTTTTTGATAATTCGTTTGATGACTTTCGATGAGTTAAAATTTGAGTTTAGGAATTCACTGGTTTAAAAGTGAACGTTTCTTGAGCATGTTTTATAGGTTAGTAGACGCCATATTGGTTTCCATCGATAATCTAATTGGTCTATACGCGTCCTTTTAAATAATAATCCTTGTAGTTTTAATTCTCTAAAGTTTAGCCTATCAAAGCAGTTGTGATAGTTAGTCGAAACATAAATTGAATTTTTATTTAATACACATTTTTTTTACTCGTATACTATACTTTAACTTTAACGATTTTGTTTTCTGTTTCAGGTAAGAGACGTGAACGATAACTTCAAATTCGACGATGTTTCGACATCTTGAACGAAGGTAACTTAAGTATATTATTTAATATAAAAAATATATTATTTAATATATAGTATATTATTATAAGTATATTATTTAATATAAAAAAATCTATATATTATTTAATAATAATTATTTAATATAAAAATATATTTTATTTCTCCATTATACATACAATCATCTGAATAATAGTCGAACGCATTTTATAGGAACAAATCACTTATCGACATCTGATCGTCATTTCTTAGATTCGTATATTAATTGGCCGCGAAAGTGGGACACATCTTTTTATCTTTTATGCGTAAGTCACGTTACGTTCACGTTCTAATTGTTAGTGAAAGATCAGTCATTGGTCGGCGGATAAATATTTCATTCATTGCTTGCTTGTCCGTGACACACAATTAATTGTCTGAGCCTGTCGCCAAGGTCTTCTTTTTTTAATTCGTAAGAAATGGATGATGATTATTATAGTGGCCAACTCGACCGTGATTTTCACAATCATGTGATTATTGAATTGTGTCGGGCAACTAGCAGTTGCGCGCAAAATGACGATCAGATATTACATTTCTTTTACATGCTCAAAAATAAATTCTTTTTAAATTGGATTTCTTTCGTTGAACGCCTTGAGCTTTCTAAGTCTATCTGGTACATAATGATCGAAGGGAAAAATAAATATTCGGTGGCAACACTTTTACTTATTAAATTGAATGATTTTATATTTCAACGATCAACAAACGGAAAGATTATTTTAATTTAGCTTGTAAACTCTTTTACAATGTAATCTCGAAGTAACAGCATTTTTAGAATAATAATAATAAAAAAAAAAAAAGAATTGAACAAGCTATGAACAAATATACACGCAACGTAAGTGCTTGAGCTAATGTGCTGTATACTTAATCAAGAACTTAACGTTGTCAAATAAACATTATCAAAACAAGATGTAGACTTTTTTCCCTGATCTAGAAAACGAGAAAAATATGTTATTATCATTATCATCATCATTATTATTAAATGTACAATAATAATTATTGAAGTCACTTGCATAGACTTTAACCGAGGAGATATAGTCCTATATTTATTCAAAGTCACAAATATTCCACTGGCGACATTTCCAACATTTCCACTGGCATATATAAAGCATAAATGTATAACGACCAATGGAATATGTACTAAAATATTATGACTCAAGTTATAGCTGCGATTACTTCATCCTCTCTTGGAAAATACGTATATAGGTCTATGTTGCATAATATAACGCTAATATAACTACAAGGTAATGGAAAATTAAAATTCAATGAATAAAAAGATAAGGGAGAAAGATTTACGGTTCGAAGATTGACGCGAAGGTTTTCGGTATTTCCTGATATGTCAGAATAATTTATCGTACCAGATTGACTTGCAATTGCAATCTGTTAGATTGGTGCGCATGATATGTCTGATGTATATAAATTTACTATAAACTGCAATTCAGTAAGATTATTAAGAAGTAGAAAATGTAGGAGAAACAATAAAAATGTACAATGAGGAAAATTATTCTGTGATGTGGAATATGCAATAAACTATACTAAGAGAAGCATAACAAATATAACAGAATAATTAAAATCTCATTATTAGCTTATCAAAATTATCAGAATATCCGTTTTATATAAGCTGAATGCAATAAAAATGAATTGAACATGTATATTTAAGTAAATAGTTACTTAATTTTCTAATCCATTAATTTTTTTTTTAAACAAACTGAATGTGAGGTAGTAAGACTAATTAGTAAGAAAGTATATATTCATATTATATTTTTATAATATCACGTAAATTATTTTAAAATACATATAATACACATAAAGAAATTAAAATTCAATTTTTTCATTTTAGGGTCGATAATTCTTATAAATAACAGAGCAGAATAGTGACACACTATTTATTCACAGAAGATTAACATTAGCTTGCATATAGTGAAGTGTATATTGTGATAATATTTGTCACAAATAACATGTAATTGTGAAAAATGTTCAAATCAATAATTTTATTTGAACAAATATATGTCACAAGGAATTATATTTAACAACATTCATGTATTATATATTTTTTACACATATAACTATATTTGAGAGCAATGAACATAATGTGAGTTATAATTTTAAATTAATTATATATAATTAAATTTATTTTTTAAGATTATTAAATTTATCTAAGAAAATACTAGATGTATCTTCTTATTTACTGCATGTACATATATATATATATATATATATAAAACACTGTACATGCAGTAAATAAAAATCGTTATATCTAGTATTTTCTTAGATAAATTTAATAATCTTAAAAAATAAATTTAATTA
>CAJDYZ010002107.1:0-11326 GCA_903986555.1 Heterotrigona itama
TCTCGTTCCAGATCTCTCGAAGAAGATTTACCAAATTTGATTCGACTTGTTTGAATCAACGATTTGATTTGTCACAAAATTTGTCACTCTCTCCTTCTCGGATTTGCACTGCTATTATTATTTATATTTGTAGTCTGCCTAGGGCGTATGAATTTCTCTACTTTCCTGTATTATAAGGCAGAGTTTGAGTAAATAAATTTAAATTATTAGAAATTAATATAAACCAGAGGAAGTAAAAAAAAATTACTCAGCACCCCCTGAAAATGTACCTTCTTTAAGTTGAGCAAATAGAAAAACGCAGTGACAAGTTTGTGCTGTTTTGTACATCTATATTTCTCCAACATAGCAAGAAAAGACCTTATTGTATAATAATGCTTAAAGAAGTTGAAAATTATAAAATTATTTTGCGTGTTCATTTGGAAAATAAAGTGCTTAATCGCTACGATTTTCCACGCAAATAGATGAAACATGTTACGAACGATTTTTCAAAAATTTTCTTATCTGCTCTTTTCTTGTTCTTTCATCGTTCTCCCTGCTTTTTTATTCGACATCGCCAATTACTATTATCGCTCCTCTGAATCGTTTCAGCGCCTACCAGGAGGCGCTATCCGCTCACTTTGTTGTGCTGAAGCACTACTATAGATCGTTACGCGCATACTCTCTCTCTCTCTCTCTTTCTCTCTCTACGTGCATTGAAATCTCCACGTGAATAATAATAACGGCCAATTGAACATTGAACAGTGAAATTTCGCAAAATAACAGCGTACCGATAACTCTACAAATTTACATATTTTACAGACATTACAGCGATCGTTCGTTTTTATCGAATTGAATATCAAATAGTGAAATTTCGCAAAATAACAATAACAGCGAACTGGTAATCTTACAGATTTACATATTAACGTTATAAAGGTCGTTCGTTTTTTTTTTCTTTTTTTTTTTTCTCGAACTGAATATTGAATAGCGAAATTTCGTAAAGAGAAGAAGAATAATAATAACAGCGAACTGGTAATTTTACAAAATTGCACATTAACTTTACAACAGTCGTTCGGTTTTTTTTTTCTCTTTCGAATTGAATATCGAATAGCGAAATTTCGTAGAGAAAAAATAATAATAATAATAACAGCGAACTGGTAATTTCATAAATTTACATATTGATTCTTCGAATGGCAAAATTTCGTCTGACAACTTTACAAACTTACATATTTTTCCGAATCGAATATCGAAATTCCGCTAATAAACAATAATACTGATAACTTTCGACGAATTTACAGTGTGTTACAATTTTCGTGTGTATATTTATAGGAGCACGCACGTGTCATCCGTACAGAAATCCGTTGTTTGCGAAAAACGAAACCAGAATTTTCGCGAGAGGAGGGGATCTCAATAATAAGAGAGCAACAAACGTGGGGAGCTTGCGTAAGAAAGCGGGAAATTTCCAGTCGGTGATTTGCGTGTCGAGACGTGGACGTGTGTTGCGGAGGACGCGCGTTTGCGTTCCAGAGAAAGTTTTCGTATCGCGAGCACGCGTGCTCGGTGCTAACGGTAAGCAGCGCGTGTTAAATTACGCGAGTGTCTTAATTTCGCAAAACGAAAGATAAGAGGCCGGGAAAACTGAAAGGCACGGGGGAAAAACGCGATCGGCGAGACTTCTTTGCAGAAACGGGACGGTTCGGGGCTGGCTGGACCTTTAATTGGCGCGACGTTGTTGCTCAAACGTTACGCAAACGATTAATGAACAACTCGCAAGAAAGTGCGAGTCTAATCTTGGCTGGTTTATGTAATCGAACTAGGTTAGCTTGTCTCGAGCTCTGTCTGATACTAATCTTGCGACAAGGCACGCGATCTTGCAGCCGAGAAGATGAAATTTCGATGAAATTTTGCGTGCAGGAAATAGAAAACAAGTATAGAGAAACAGAAGGGTTAAATATAATAATAAAGATGGATCGACACTAAACCTTTATGTATGTCAAAGTGATCGATCCTCAAGAAAAAGTGCCATTTTTTACGCTTGAATCTAAATATCATTCTCATTTTCGGAACTCGATGCATACATACTACTTATATTTATAATTTGAATATCAATTACTATTTTTTTAATTAAACCATCATTAATTTTATACATTTATATAATTTTAGTTATTATAATAAGTGGAATAATGATTCTTTTCTCATATTTTATCTCTCTAGTCAATATAGCAAAAATAGATAAGTTAAAGTTTAGATATATTTACTTACTAATTTACGTAATTACAACAGTATCTATATTAAATTTAATTTTAACTTACTTATGAAAAATTTTGACACAATTGAAATTAATTTTAATTGCTCTATAATAAGATTATTCGTTTTTCCTAATTATTACATTTTTTTATTAATTATTTTCTTTATAATTTTAATGTTATTTGTCTCATCAAAAATTTGTTTTACTAAAAAAAAAAAACCTTTCCGAAATAAAACATTATAATGAAAAAATTTAAAAATTTTTTCCATATAAATAAAATGTCTGAAATTCCTATATCATTTATTTTTTTACCCACATCTATAAATATTAATTGTTTATGAAATTTTGGATCGATATTAGGAATTTTTTTAATCATTCAGATTATCTCAGGTCTATTTTTTTTATTTATACATCATTGTCCGAATATTGATTTTGCTTTTAAAAGAGTATCAAATATTACAAAAGATGTAAATTCAGGATGATTAATTCGATTAATTCATATAAATGGAGCTTCTTTTTATTTTTTTACTAATTTATTTTCACATATGACGAAATTTATACTATTATTCTTTTAAATTAATTCATGTTTGATTAATTGGAAGGATAATTCTTTTTTTTTTATCAATAGCAACCGCATTTTTAGGATATGTACTTCCATGAGGACAAATATCATTCTCTTAATCTCCTTCTCTTCTGTCATTTGTTCATTATCTCTATATCTGCGGACTCTAATTCGTCGAATGTATCAAATAGGTCGCCAATTTTTCTCCATCTTGTTTTCAGTTTATTTATTCCTTTCTAATAATCTCGTTTTATTTTTTGAACGCAAACCTTGACATTTTTAGAGTATATATAGACAACAGAGTAAAGTATTGCGGATTTACTTTCTCTTTCTTCAAGTTTCCATCCAAATCTGCAGCCTGCGTATTATACTATTGCAATGAAACATTCACGTGCGTAATTTTATAACGTCTCTACGCAGATAGTCTTTCTCATGAACCGAATTGTGTCGTATCAGAGGAGTATAATAACATAAATGTTTCGACTGGACAAATTGACCAGTCGCGGTGGACAAGATAGACTACATAGCTATTTCTCGGTATGAAGTGAATGAACGAATGAAAAATTCATTGTATACATATAACGTAGGAAATTGTACGGAAAAGTTTGAAAACGATCGATTTGACGGATGGTGGTAAATCGCTGAAGATTTGGCCACATTGCTCGATGTGATTGAAATGTAATAACAGCCGACAAGTTGCTGGAGACAAGTTTCGGCGATAAATTTCGCTCCAATTTCTCTCTCGCGTATTTAAAACGAGAGGGAGGACGCGGGGAGAAGGCAACGAGAGCACGCGAAAGGGAACGAGGAGGAAGAGGGAGAGAGTGCCGGAGGCGATATCCTTCGATCCCCGCGTCGAGTCTCGCGGTGATAAATAAAAAAAAAAAAAAATCCCTGGAAAGGTCAAGACGCTCGTTATCTCGGTGCGAGATTTTTACGAGCATCTGCGAATACCCTCTGAAAGAGTCTCGCGTGTTTCGAGAGTGGCGACGACAGGTCCTCGGAGACGATGTTTCGTTAAACTGTAAACCGCGCCATCGTTTATTGTTAGTCGCTCCAACACTCGATGCAGATGAAATCATTGCAATTCTTCGTATATAGCTTCGGCTAGCGTTTCCTTTTTATCGAGCGTTGCAAAATCCCCTTGTCCACGGTAGTGAATTTGTGGGATTACAATTTTCAGTAAGAAAGAATTTTATATTTGTACATTATATTTCAAACTTTCGATTAGCGTTTCAAGCGACTTTTGTATAATATAATATTTCAAGCCAACGCAAGGTATCACTGAAATATCTGTATTTAATTGAGAATACTTTTTTTTATTATTCAAAGTTCCTATTGCTTGTTATTACTGCGCTCTTTTGAGACTCCCTGATTCGTTCAGCTCGCGGGATGTGAATTTTCACGAATCGAGGCGAGACCGCCAGGTCTTCTCTCTTTGTTCGATTCCGTTCCTCGGGTTTCTGCCTTTTCTGGTGCCACGTCTTCGACGGACGCGGCCACGTCGCGGTAAGCCAAGACCTCGACGCGATCGTATATCAATCGCTATAGCCGCGTACGTTGCGCGAATAAATATAATTATAAGTAAGAGCAAGGCTGGACCACGCCCTGTCTCCGCTCTACTCTCTTTTTCTCCCTTCCACTGTCTCTTTCACTTCTTCTCTCTCTCTCTCTCTCTCTCTCTCTCTTACCCTCGAAGTCGCGTACTTTTACACACTTGTCTCTTAGTATCACCGTGCACGCTATCCTTGCGCTCTCTTTTTCAATCTCTCTCTCTCTCTGTCTCTCTTGTTCCTCGTCTTCGTTCAACTTTCGAATTCTCGATAAGACCGTCTCTCTCGAACTTGTTTCCCCGTTCAGTCTTTTCGCCGTTCCCAAGTTTTGTACTCTCTCCGTCTTCGTTTTGCTCGCCTTTTGCACGAGAGGTCGTCTCGTCCTTGTCCGGCGTGTCGCTCTTCTTATGGCTCTTTCTCTTCGCCTCTTTCTCCGCGGCGTGGTCTCGTTTTCTGTCTCCTTCCTATGGCTTTCCTGCCCCGTCCTCGTCCGGCAAGCGTGCTTCTCATTGAAAGCACGCAGCCTCCGCACGATAAATGGGTTTAGCTCCGGTTAGGTTCCTTTTCTCCTATCTTACACTCGCATACTCGCGCGTCGCGTCGCGTCGCGTCGCGTCCACCGCGAGATTCATCCGCGATCGATTTCTATCCACCCTGTCTCCCCGGCTACACTCTCTCGCAAAATTATTCGACGCATCCGCCTCGATGCTGTCCAGACCTTTTCGATCCATTTGCCATTTATCGGCCGCCAGTGAATATTTTCCCTGTTACTCCCCTTCGTCCCTAAACCTAAATTAATTTACGCTCGAAGGCTTCCAATTTCAACAAACAACCAGCATTAAGTGGTCAACTTTTTCGTTAATATTGGGGAAGAAGAAGAATTTTTTTTCACGTTGCCAAAAGTTTAAAATCTGATTTCATTATATATATTCACCTTGGTTGATGATTTTTAAAATAATCGAAATGGATCGAATTTGACCTATTCTTGAATTGTAGTTCAATCTTCCGAATGATTCAAACCTGTTCCACTTGACGAAACAACGTACACTCAATTTGTTATCAATTATCCTTCTCTAAAGAAAAGCAACAAGAACTTGTTTTATTAATGTTAGTTGAACTTATTTGAGTAAATATACGAGCATTTTTCACTGCGAGAATGAGTGTGTAAATAATCCTGACGTTGTCTGTTGTATTTGTGGCAAATATAACCGTTGTTAGAAGAAAGAAAAACATAGAAGAAAATTATCCTGCTGAAAAACGAAAAGCGAAAAAACGTGGAATTGAAAGCATCGAGAGAGAAGCCAAGAGGATAGAAAGAAAATCTCGTTAAATACATAAACAGAATTTAAGAGCAAACAGCTAACGTAGAATTTCTGTTTCTAAAACGGGACAGCTAGTAATGGATAAAAAATTTTTTTTGCTCGAGAATCAGAATCAATCTAGAAAAATTAACAGCATATTCGTAATCGGCAGTCGCCCAAAATTATTCAAAAATTCACGACAGAATCTTTGGCAACAGAATGACTATTCCCCGGCGCTATAGTTTGCTGGAGACTACCGACGACTATATTCACCTAAACGACTGACGCTCATTGTGAGTACACAATAATTCAGATAGTAACCGATGACTATAGCTGATACTTTAATCACCAGTCGCTCAAATTTTGCATTTATTCTTTGGTATAAGAAATAAGCGCGTCTTATATTAAGCTTGCGGCAGCGAAAGAAATTAATTAAATTTATTTATTTTTCTAGAAAAAGAACACTCGACCGTTCCTGTATTAATCGTCGATGATTTCCAACACGTTTTCTTTTTCTCTTTTCTTTTTTTCTAATTAATCTCAACTCGATCTTCGCTCCAGTTACTATAAAAATCGAGGCCCTTATCCCTTTGAATCTTAATCACTCTCGTTCCCACAGTATCGGGAGGGAGCGTCGTTGCGTCGAACGAAAATCGGCTGATTAATCGAGAGACGCGAGCACGACAGATTGATTATGTCACGTGCAAACTCTCCGTTATCTCCGAGAGAGAAAGAGAGAGAGAGAGAGAGAGAGTTATTTCGAGCACGGAAAATCCTGGAGGCGTACAACACACTCGACTCTTGGAGGAGTCTCTCTTTGTCAATCGCGGGGTTTGCATGTCGTTACCGGGAATATGCAATATTCCCCGCGGGCCTTCGCTTCTCATTCGGTTCATTGGCCATCCCCAATGTCGTCTTGTAAGCGTTTCCTTTTTTTCTTTCTTTCTTTCTTTCTTTTTTCCGCAGTTTACATTAACGCGGTCTTGTTAGCAGCGTGCGGCGCGCAATGCTCTTATAAAATACGCGATCGGCGTTTCTCTTCCTGATTTATACACTAGCGAGCGTGTACGCTCGTTTCGCGAATCGAGACCGTGCGCGTATGGTCGTTGTTGGTCGTTGCCTGTTTTCCATCGACGAGCATCGATATTTCGAGAGTTATGTCGCGGCCGAACGATAACGTGTACCTCGTGTGCTCGTGGCCATTTCGCCGAGGCGGGGTCTAGGTAGCTCGTGTTCGCCGACTTTTGTCGCTGATGTTGCTTTTCCTTTTTTTTTTTTTTTTTCTTTTGGTCAGCGACGAATAGACGAACGTTCGATCATCGTTGCTTGCTCCGTGCAAGTTTCAACCTCTTACAATTAGCTGCGATGCCGCTTTTGAAAGCGTGTGTCTACAATGTGTCGCTAGAACGACGCGATTACGATTACACTCGTCGAACGCTAGTTCTTTTTTTTGAAAAATCTATAATTTCATCGTTCAACGCTAGAATTATCGACGACCAAAGCATAAAATTTCAGATTCGTTAAAATGAAAAGAAATTGAAAAATTTTGCAGTATGATGGAGTATACAAGTTTCTGCTTATATACTAACCACTTTGGTAGTTTTAATGCCGACTGAATTAATATCATTTACAAAACTTAAACTTTCATAATTTTCTTGTTAAACGAAAGACTCAAGTATTTGGTAGAACTAAAAAGAAATTCGAGATTTAATTTATTCTTTCAGAACGATATTTATTAAAGCAAGGAATACGATAGTTAATGGCACTCTAGATACTATTCGTGTATTATTTTTCGAACATTTTCCTGTAGGTTTAATTTTTGATTTCATGTGCTTGGTACGTAAATTGGAAAATGTTTTCCGATGAAACGTGGTAGGCTTCGTTGTAAATTGCAGATCGACTAATGTTGTACGTGTTAATTTTCCATTAATCTTTTTATATAACAAAAATGAAACAAATCAAGCAAATAATGTCTAAATGATGATTTTTTGAAGTATATATACACAGAAATTACATATGCCTAGGTTGACTTTCATACAATACAACAACAATCTCAAGTCGTACAAGATTGCGCACGCAATCATAGCGATCATAGCAAGGGAATGTTTAAAAATATGTAGAAGGAATTAGTCGAAATATTCTAAAATGTCTAAGATTTGCATGGAAAGTTTAGTTTGAGTAACAAATTGCAATTTTCTCGCGCGATCAGTAAAAATATTGCCATTTCTTCTCACGTCATTCAGAGCTAAGAGATCAAAGAAGTTTGTTACAGTTTCAAAGCTATATCGATATTTTTAATTTGCACGATTCTTAATTTCTTAATCGAACAGTGTAATTTTTGATCAATGTGACAGAATTAACCCCTTCCCTTACGAATTTCTTCAGCAGACATTGGTTGTTGCAACCAGTGTCAAATGTAAAACATTGAATTACATATAATTTGTAATCTTCAGTCCCGCAGGATTGCAGTTTGTTTCTTTTTATCAAACTCGAAATTCCTACCGCGAGTGTAACTCAATCGATATTGTAACTCGAAGGGTTAAGTAAAATCTGCACGATCTCAGGAAGAGATTATTATACAACTATCGTTACAATTTCGAAAGCGACAGTATAAACAAGTTGTACAAAAGTCGAGAGCGAAACTATTGTTATACATTATCACTGAATTTTCCACGACTTCTCTTTTCGAAAAGCAAAGTAAAAATCTCTCGCACGATTATCAAGCTATTTCACTTTTTTGTTTTTTTTTTTTTTTTTTTATTAGAACGGGGAGAAGGGTGATTTAGGGAGCGCGATAATTGGATAACGAGACATTCCCGCGCGAATCGTAAATGAGTTGTTCCGCTAACGAGTAAGTCGAATCCTCGATTACAGAAATCGTGGAACTGGAGAGGATACTTGAAATCCGCAGGATTCCAAGGAAATTACAACTCACGAAGGCTACGAACCTTCATTTTCCTAACTATTAAGCTAATTAAATCCTTCGGCGTCAGTTCCCAGCATCGCTGATTTCTTATCTAACCATTGCTTGTCACCAGGGCTTCCTCCATCAGATTTCTACTCCTGCCAGTTTCTCTTCCACACTGTGGAAGTCTCGAAAATTACTATTCGCGGCAACTGGACAAGAACTGTCCTGTCTCGTGTGAGATCATTCTATGTGCACTCTCGGGGAAATTACACGTTCGTGTCTCTCTCACCCAGCATCTATCTCTTTCTCTGTTTTTTTTTCCTCTCTCTTTCGTCTCGAGTAACGTCCAGTTCGTTTAGAGACACCGTGTCTACGTCACACGATTTAATAACGTTTTTTCGTTTAATCACGCTCCAGAGGAAAGTGACAGTGGACTTCTCTCCTCTTTATAGTTGAATCGAGATAGTGGAGAGAGAGAGAGAGAGAGAGAAATTTTTCTTGAACGTTCCTCCGGGTCTCGTGTTCTTGTACATATACGTTGTCGTCGGTGGAAACGTTAACGGGCATGCAAATCGACGTCTTGATCGATGCGACAGGGCACACGGGATCCAGTTTCACTTCCAGATCACGTTGGATTACCACGGTTCAAATGGGATCCGCGATTACGCCTGGATAACCCTCCCACTTGTATGAGTTATTCTGTCGTCCAATGCAGGAAGTAAGCGCGTCTCGCGAGATATGTTAACCTCTTTCTCTCTCTCTCGCGAAAGAGAGAGAGAGAGAGAGAGAGAACGCTGCTTAATGGCTTGGTGTAAAGTTCCCCCGTCGCAGACTTACAATTAGCCGGATTGAATTTATGCGATTCTTTCGTGTAATTAAAGTTGCCAGTTCGAGGATCGACTGGTGAATTACAGAGGACAGTTTGGTCTGCGGTGATTTTTTGAAAATTCAGTCTCGCCGAGATTTGCGAGATGCTCGTTAAGAGAGAGAGAGAGAGAGAGAGAGAGAGATAAATTTATTTTGCAAAGAGTAATTCGAGAGTTTTAAATCTTCAGGAGATTATTTAGTTTTGTTTCAGCATGAGATGGACAAATTATTTCGTTATCTTTTTCTGTACAAGTATATCTTCTGTAAGGTGTAAGATCTTAATCCTTAATTAATACAAGTAGATTTAAAGCACAAGAGATTCTTTAGCTTCATTTCAACGTGAGATACAGGTAGATATGTCTAGAGATCATGAGTTATTTCTTTACCTTTTTTCAATACGAATACATTTTAAAGAATAATATTTTAATTGTTAATTAATGTAGAATTCTTTAGTTTTATTTCAACATGAGACAGATATCTAGAAATGATGGATAAATTATATCTTCATCTTATTCCGTGCAAGTACATCATAGAATGTAAGATTTTAATTCTTAATTAATACAAGATTTAAAGCGCAAAAGATAATAGATGAATAAATTGTTTCTTTACCTTCCCCCATATTATTTAATATATTTTAAAGCACATATAAAATAATGTGAATATATTTCAACGAATAATATTTAAATGTAGATAGATTTAGAACAGAAAAAAATTCTTTAATTTCGTTTCAACATGAGATAGATATCTAGAGATGATAGATGACGGATAGATCATTTCTTTCATACAAATATATCTTGCAATATAAGATTTTAATTTTTCACTAATATAAACAGATTCCTTCAATTTCATTCCAACGCAAAATACTGGATACATCTTGACGTAAATATATCTTCAACACTATAAGATTTTAATTGTTAATTAATATAAACAGAGTTCTTTAATTTCATCCCAACACAAGATTATTTCTTACTTCCATACAATAAATTCCAACATCTACGTCAACATTAAGAACATCCCTCCCCCCTTCTTCCGATAAAAATAATAATCTCCTGTAATCGCATTAATTATCTTCTTTTAAAAGTCGTCTTTTAACAGTCGAAAAAGAAAAAAAAAAAAAAAGACGAAAATGAAGAAGCGGTAACGAGCGAGCAGGAGCGCTAAGAAGCGTCCACGCCCTTCTTCGTTCGTGCACACGCGAGATCGCGATCGTCGCGTCTGCCGTGAGAGTGCAACGAGAGAGAGAGAAGGGACGATAAAGGCGAAAGGACGAACCTGGTGACGCGCAAACGATGGAAGAGAGAGGGGAAGGTGGAGGCATAAGGTCATAAATCAAAAGTTCTTGGCCTGACAACGGTGACGTAAGAAAAACAGCTGCTCGCAGAGGACCGTGATGTACGCGCGTACGTGTACGTAGCGTTGCTGCCTTGTCCACGTATGTTAGGTTAGGTTACAAGGCGTGTAAAGCGCCGCGACGAACAATGAACGCGATAGCACAAGGCTCGCTAATTCCGACCGATTGTGTCCCTCCTCGTGGCTGTCGTTCAAACGGTGAACGCGTAAAAAGAGGAACCTGACCGTGGATTCGTCCGGACAGCTGCCCTCTTCCTCTTGTCTCCGCTTCTTCTTCTTTCACGTTTCGCTCTTCTCTTCTCCTTGATCCTGCCTCTTCAATTGTGCACGTTGTGCGTGTACGGGAGGATCGAATGCCTACATGGACAACTCTCTCTCTCTCTCTCTTTTTATTTTCGTACGAGATCTCCCCTTCTTCCCGTTTTGGGGACGTTCCTGCGCGCGCACAATGTCTCGGGCTATTTTTTCGCGGTGCGCATTGTGGCAGCGCGTTGGCTCGCCGATACGGGGAAAAGTCAGACTGAAATAGAAGAGAGAAAGAGAGAGAGAGAGAGAGAGAGA
>CAJDYZ010002117.1:20955-35701 GCA_903986555.1 Heterotrigona itama
TTCGGCTGAAAGCCGCCGAAAGCGTTTATTGCTGACACAACGGAAATCCATAATCGATATTGACGATGTTTAAATGCTGTGTGTGCAACAAAAGCTCAAAGAAGGAGAAGCCGAACGGCGAGGTGACGAAGCTGACGGCAAAGCAGCAGCAGCAGAATCAGAATCAGAATCAGAATCAGAAGGCTGCCGACTCGCAGTTAGCCGTCATCGATTGCGCGAAGCTCGAGGAGAACGGCCCGATCGGACGGGAGGAGAAGCTGAACGGCGACGTGCAGAGATTTGAGAAAGCTTCTTCTTCGCCGTCGATGGAGAAAGACGGTAGGGAAGTGGTCGACGACCTGACCGTTAAGAGCCCGTTGCCTGCTGGAAAGCGCGACGATGTGAACGACAATTCTCGTCCGCGAGTCGCCGAATCGACAGCGCGATCGAACGACGGCAACGACGGGGACGACAATGAGAACGATAACGGAAGTGGGAGCGATCGGACGAAACTGGAGAAGAGTAACGGCGAGGTGAACGGATGCGAGGATGCTAATGGGAACAGGAAGGCGCAGCAAAGTGACAATGTAAGCGGAAACGGCGACGGGGGCGGTAAGGGTGGAGGAGGAGTGGTGGAGGCGATGCTGAAATCCGGGATTCCCAGCACCGTTAAAACCAATCTTTACGACTCCTCCGCGTATATCGAGAGAACGATCGATGACGGACCCGAGGAGGAAGGCGATGATTCCGTTTTCGAAGCCTGTCCGAACGATACCAACGCGAACGAAAAGCCGCCAGGTATAATCTTCATTGCGGAGTTCCTCTTTCTATCCGCAAAACCGGACATTTTTAGTTTCGTTTGAAAGTAACAGCGAATTTAGTAATATTAACATTTCGTTTAATAATAACAACGAAATGTTACGAAGATTTATTCGAAATATATTTATTCGAAAACAATTCAGCAAGAAATCTGATGATCGGACTCACTACAGTGAGAGAAAAATTGCCAGAATTCTCTTGCTTCGAAGAAAAGTGATTGAAATAGTAATTGTATCTCGTATTTCGTCGTTGATAGAAATTGGCTAACAGATGAATTTATTTATTTAATGACGGATCAATCGAAACTTGAAACAAAGACGAAATTTCAAATGCGATGTTTCGTTCGAAAGCGAAGCTAAAAATTTTTACCAATGTATCATTAAATATGCGATTTGCTCATTTTATGATTCATTTCATTTGTATCAAATACAATTGGCATTATTAATAACAGCATCAAATGCCGAATTCGTTGGAAGCAATTTCTCATTAAATAGGATAAGGTCGCTTAATATGGGACTTATTTTTTTAAAAACAGCTTCATTCCTTCAATAGAAGCAATACCTTCAAAAAATTTTTTTTTACACATTTTAAAACTATTCACAGACATCTCTTCTTTTACAATCTACCGGAATTACGGAGTAAAAGAAGTCAACATATTCATAGATAAGGAATATGACAACTCTTATTATGATATGACAACTCTTATTATAACTCTTAATATGACTCTATTATTTTTTCAATTCTTTTTTTTTCTTTTTTTTGCACATTGGACATACAAAATCTATCTCATCTCAAACCCGAAATCTCCGTCCATTGAATACATTGTTCACCGTGTACATCAGAAGAATGTAGATTTGTGCAAAACGAGTATTCAATGTTCATAATTTTCTTCATATTTAAGCGACTTTATGAACGACTTGAAGACAACGAATCGAGACGTCATTATCTTGAGATGCATTAAGTTGTTCTGAATTATGAACGAGGAAATTGCATACATTGAATGATAGATATTTACAGTGACTCACGAAATTATTATGAGTATATTATCTGTGTTATGTGGAACATTCGTTCATTCAAAACTTGAAATCAATGTAGAAGTTACAAAACATTTAATACAAACATCTTTTTTTTTGAAAAATTTAATCATGGTTGAATTATTAATTATATTAATATTTATATATAATTTATTCATATGAAATACAAAATTTAGATATATATTTAATAGAAAATTCTACATCAATCAATGAAAATTAAATATGGGAATTAAAATTAATAATGATAAATTAAGTGCCAGCAATAGCGGTCATATACTTAAATTATTTTTTAAATTATTAATTTTAGGTGAAATTTGAACTAATAAATATAATTTAAAATGTAAAGATATATTACAATTGAATAACAGACTAGGATTAGGTACCTTATTATTTTTAGATAATAAATTTCAATTTTAAAATAAATTTCAAGATTAAATGTTAAATCATTAAAATAAAATAATATTCGGCGGTCATTCAATCTTTTTAGGGAAATTTGTTGTTTTGAAAAATTTTTTGAAAAATTAATACACTCAGTATGAATGAAAGCGACGTACACATAAACATGTACTTAATGCCAAACTGTGACTTGATTCCCAATTTATTTTAAATTTTCATCAAAGTGTTCGATTATACTGTCAATGAAATTTCAAGATGTGTCATACAACACACATGTTGTATTCGTAAAAGTGTTCAGATAGTTTCGTGAGCCACTATAGATAGATAGATAAGATGTAGATGTCTATATTGGGATGTACGATGCGCAGTTCCGTCAATTTCTCGGTGGCTTTCGGAGGAAGAAGATGGCGAGCACGATTCAGAAGAGTGTAGCGGAATGCAGGAACCACCGGCGACGCCGGTTGCTCGCGACGAACTAGCTTTAAGACGTCACAGATTCTTCTCCGATTTATTACACGCCGCGCAAAACGCGACGGAACACCGAGTGAGGTTCGACCCCCTAGGACCGATGGTGCACACCGGTTAGGCCTCATTCCAAATTCTTCACTTCACACTTTTACAATTCTAAAATCTTCCGTTCGGTTTCATTCACTGATTTTAGAATTGACCACGTACGATTGAAACGATTTGCTTTGCTCGAGCAATTAATTTCGTTGCACGAATGTACGTACGAGTGACGAAAGATCTTTTTTCAACTTTTAAATTTGCCAAAGTTTAGTAATCTAAAATCCACGTTTTTTTTTTTTTTTTTTTTTTAAATATAGATATTTCCTCTGCTTTAAAATCTATTCATTAGAGAATAATATATTTCATAGAATGGATCTTTCTGAATGTTGAATCAATGAAATGTTTTATATTTTTCAATAAAACTCGGGCCTCGAAACTTCATTCTCTTTCTTACTGTATAGTATAGCGTTTCGTCATTAGTCGCTCTATTTTTACATTCTGACCTGTTTACCTTTCAACTTTTGGCGCGTTATTTGACGAATTGTTCTCATCGTGGAAAGAAAAAGAGTTATCCGAAATAATTGGGACGACACTCGTGAAAAGTTTATTTTCTTCTAATTACAAACACGTGAAACACGAATCGAACGTATGTTTCTTAATTTCACATTAATAAATAAATAAAGTAATGTAAATTACAAAGTATTTTGTACTTAAGCGTGTTGTACAAGAATGCGTACATGGATACGCGGAGTATTTTTAATTGTTAAATAGTTACAAATTCGTGAGATTCTATAGAGAATGGTATCTACCCACGCGTGATTCAATTTTCGCAGATTTCCTAAGAATAGGCCGCGGCGAACACACTCGCGTTGAATATCATTAGGACTGTGGTTTAGTTCTTCAAGCGTTTCTGAAAAGGCTAGAGGATCTCGTCCGTGAAAGCATCTCGTCGTAAAGGAATAATTTTCAATCAAGCAAAAGAATAATTAAGCCAAGTACGTCTTTACAATCTGGAGTGGTATTTATTAGTCACGGAAACAACTATAAACAAATTGATTCATATCCTCATTATCTTGCCATGTTTTACTATATGAATTTCAAAATTGTGCAATCCAAAGCAAGTTGTTTAATCTCAAACTTATATAGTTTAATACTATATTTTCATAGCAATTGGAATGATATGAATTCGCTTCAAACTGAAATTTATAACGTGATCCCTTATTTGATGTAATTCATTGCTATAAATTCTTCAAACATAATTATCAAGCGTAACATTATAGTAAATTTGTTTTATATAAACATTTTCAAGTACCCATAGATTTATATCTGACATTACATCTTGCTTGCAACATAATAATCTAGTGGCTGTGGATGTTAATGCAACTATTTATATATTCATTCTATATTTAATTTAGTCGAACGTTCTGGAGTATATATTCTACAATTACTGAAAATTTGGTTTCAGTTCAGTTTCACTTTCAAATATTGGGTTCAACAATATATAATTATAATGAAAAATATCTACTTTGTTATTAAATTTTGGCGAAATTTCAGTTTTTTGTTCATTCACTTTGCATGTCTTTAAAGTTTTAACTTTATGCGAAACGAGAAAAATAAGTTTTATGATTCTTTTTTATTAACATTAGAGCATTTCCATGTATGTTTTACACACATAGAAATATATTATAATTAAAGGTTGTGAAGTTAATGATAAGGAGGAACATTTGGAGGAACTGGTAAATAGATTGGAAAACGTTACAAGAAGATTGGAAAAAGTAAAAGCTCAGTCTGTAACTGAAACTCAAGATTCTGCTGTTCAAACAAACACACCATCGCCAAAGAGATCTCAAGCAGTGAAAGACAGTGACTCAGTACTCTCTGCCTCACCTTTTCATTCAACAGGGAAAAAAGTAGAAGATAAATTTATCAGCATGTCAGTCGCAGGATATGAAGATCTCTTAGCTGGTCCTGTGAAAGAATATTTACAACTGAGTGAAAAAATTGGCGGCGATGTAGCTACTCACAGCAAGCTTGTAGAAAAGGCATTTAGGTAAGTATTTCATTGGTATTTCTGTATTTTAAATTCTAGACGTATTTTGTTAAGTATATCAAATTAAACTTTTTTATAGAATCCAATTGGAATTTATTCGAACTGCAGCAAGTCGCCCAATCCCGGCGAACCAGTCAGAACAAATTTCTCTTCTTGCACCTACATCTACACAAATTCAACAGATTCAGGAGTTTCGTGAGAAAAATAGAGGATCTCAATTTTTCAATCATTTATCAGCAATTAGTGAAAGTATTCCAGCTCTAGGATGGGTTGCAGTATCACCTACTCCAGCACCTTATGTAAAAGAAATGAATGATGCTGGACAATTCTACACAAATCGTGTATTAAAGGAATGGAAAGAGAAGTAAATTTTCATTATAGATTGTTAATTGATGTTTTATAGATGCTTTCCTATTGTTTCTTTTTTAACATATATAATAATTTGTTTCCTAGAAATTAATTGCTGCAGAATTCATGCAGAATTCATTTAGTTTTTTATATTTACAGAGATAAAGTGCATGCTGAGTGGTGCAAGGCTTGGGTACAGACACTAAGTGATTTGCAGCAATATGTGCGTCAGCATCATACAACAGGACTTGTATGGGCAAAAACTGGCTCTGCGCCGGCAGGTATACCACCACCTCCACCACCATGCATGCCTCCAATGGGAGACGTAACACCGGCAAATATTAGCGATGACAGAAGTGCTCTTTTCGCTGAAATTAATCAAGGAGAAGCTATTACAAAGAGTAAATATAACGTAGTTACCAAATAATGAGATTAGTAAATAATAAAATTTTAAAAATTGATATATTTTACAGACCTGAAGAAAGTTACATCAGACATGCAAACACACAAAAATCCTTCGTTGAGAACTGGGCCAGCACCATTTAAAGCACCTGTTGTTGGTAATGCTGTACCAACGAAAACAATGCCGCCTGCAAATGCGCCAATTGATAAACCTCCTGTATTCACTAGAGATGGGAAGAAATGGCTTGTGGTAAATACATGATAATATCGTTTGAAATTCATTCTGTATTCACAAAACATCTGTTGTTGTAGGAATATCACAAAGGTAATAGAGATTTAGTTATTGATAACGTGGAGATGAACAACGTTATCTACATGTTCCGATGTCAAGACAGTACTCTAGTTATCAAAGGCAAAGTTAATTCCATCGTTATGGACTCATGTCGCAAGTCATCCGTTGTCTTTGACTCTGTTGTGTCAAGTATCGAATTTGTTAATTGTCAGAGTGTACAAATGCAGGTATGTTATTTATTCTCATTATAAATTAAAACTGCAATAGCGTCTAATGCTTTTTCACATCATGTAAAAAATACATTTATTTCCAAATGGGTATATATGCATATATATATATATATATGTATATATAGTATACATACAGTATAATTACATTCGACATTAAAATATAAAAGCGTAATATTACAAAAATATAATTGTCATTATCAATGATGAATTTTATAAATATAGATGAATAATGTTATTTGTGATTTAATTTTATTTAGATTTTTTAATGTTTCGATACAAGCTTCTTACAGACATTTTGCAATTCTTGTAGATATATAAAATTCGGTTCTTGCTGAAGAATTTCTAATAACATTATGTATTCTTCGTTATTTAATTCTTTAGGTGTTCCACATATTTGAAATTTGTTTATTGCGTTTCTCGATGCTTTTGAAACATTATCCAGATCCGATATAGATGTGCTTGTATCGATAACAGACGGTTTAGCAGTTACATCGACTTCTTTTTGCTCGACGGATAAAAAACATAAATTTTTTAATTTACCATTTAATAAGATACTCGACAACGAGTCCTTTTGCGTTTTCGGTGCTGACAAATTAGTTGACGTAGTTTGATCTAACTCATTACAATTTATAATGGAAGAAATGACCGTAACAATTTTATGCACCGTATCCTTCTCATTCTTTGAACAGAATCCTTGAAGTTCATTGTGTTTTTTGTTAGTTTGATTTTCTTCTGGCTGTTGCACACTTAATTTCCTATTTTTAATATATTCCAGAAATTTATTTGGATCCACTATTTTTGTCATATTGTTGTCGTGTTTTGTGAATATGTTAACATATATTACCATTTGTTTTTGAGGAGTAATGTCGGCATTTTCACTTATACTTTGTACAATGTGCGATACTTTTATCGAGTCTTGTTTATGATTACCAGCATCGTTTGCCTTTTCTATACAGGTCTCTATTTCTTCTGCACATGGGTCTTTATTTCTTGATTTACCTTCTACCTGAATTTCGTCCATCTCATTTTGACTTTTGTCACACAGATTATCCCTCCAGAACATAGTCATCGTTAGCGGCCCTCTCATCGGACTCTTAGGTCGTGATTCATTTTCAGTCTTCCGAGCTGCTTCCAATCTACTTTTCAAAATCGGTATGCAAGATCTTGAAGACGTTTTTGGCGTTGGCGATAAAGATTTCAGGGGATCTTTTGATCTTAACTTAGTTTCCAACGATTCAGTATAATTTATAGAATTTGTATTGCTTGGGCATTCATGTGATCGCGGTGTAATTTCTCTCGGCGACTCGTTCGTTCGAAAACTTATTTGCGATCGGGATCGTTTTCTATCCAATGTAATACTGTCTCCTGTGCTGCGTCTAGGTTCTGCAGATAAATCTCTTAATTTTCGATATTTTATACTTGCATTATCTTCTGCTTTGGTTTGAGCAGTGTTCAACAAATCGGATCTTAAATCTTTTAAGTTTCCTGAAGCTCCAGCTCTCTTCAATTTTTCGGACTTTGAAGTATAGTTTTCGTGGCTTCTCGATTTCGTTTTCAAAGTTTTAACTTCTATCGTTTCCCCTGGAGAAATTTGACGTGGAGATAAATTTAATGAGGTAATAGTTTCTTCCACTTGTAACGTTTGCATATCGTTTGCAGTCAAATTGAACAATGTTTCATCAATCGAATCCTTCTCTTCATTTAAATCTTTTGTTTTAGAAGAAAACGAATGATGTTTGCTGTATATTTTATTCTTAGGTTCTGACGAATTTTCGTTTGAAATTTTGACAAAAGATTTATTAGTGGTCATGACTTTCAGTTTATTAGTATCTTTCAAATTTTCATGTTTGCTGTGTAATTTATTTTCCTTGTTTTGTGTATAAAGATTAGAGTGTGCGTGGCCTTTAAGATTTTTTGAGTATGTATTATTTAATTTTGTAGTAGAACTTGAAGCTTCATCTGTAAAATATATACTGCTATGTGGAGAGACGAGGTTGGAATAAGATTTATAAAAGTCCATCTCGTTTACCAATTCCTTTTTAGTCAGGTTTGTAAATGAATTTTGTGTAATCGAATCAATCTCCTTATCCTGAAATTGACCATGTTCACTGTAATTAATTTCAATTTTATTATGGTTAATCACATTTGCAGTATCATATTTTTGAAGGGTAATTGTGTTTGTTGAACACGTTTTTACATCTTTTCCATTAAATTCTTCATTATCGCTGAAATCATTATTGACGTTCAGCCAATCTAATTCTAATTTTCCTTCATCTAATGACTTATTGATTAGTACTGTTATAGATGGTGGTTCCGGGATATTTGAATCATTGGACTGATTTATGCTGGATGTTAACGAATCCTGTATTAAATTCGTTTCAACTGAAGTCTCTTTACTCTCACTGGCTGTTAATTCGTACATCGGATCCCCATTTTCAATTACACCATGCATTTCTAGTGTTTTATTTATGTTCTCGTGTAGCAATGTCTGTTCGATTAGCGAACACGCACCAGGATTTCTTTTCAAAGTTAAATTTGAATTGCACGATAAAGTTTCTTGATTTTCATATCTTTCATCGTATTTCCCATCATTCAGTATATTCGGTTTTAACGTGTCATTTAAATATTTTAATTGTGAATTATTTGGAACTATTTTTCCCTCGTTTTCTTGAAAACGCTTTGGTAAAGATAGCCGGTTATTTTTAATTTCACTTCCTTCCTGAATCATATTGTTAAAGCTAAAATACTCAGAAGGTGCACCAAGATTGTCCTTTGAGTCTAAATATTTTTTGTGTGTATCCAAGTCTATAATTTCATTTCCTCGAGCAAGCTTTAATGCATCATTGTTGAATTGTTTGTCTTGTTTCAAATTCAGAAACATATAAGTTCTACTATTTTTTTCAGTGGAACTACTAACAGATTGTTCCTCTGATATAATGTCTAAAAATTTTGATTGCAGATTATTGTTAACGCAAGGATATTTATCCTGACATGACACGGATTCATTATTCGTTTCTTCTTTTTTGTCATCTATATAACATATCTTTTCTAGTTCAACGCGTGTTAATAACGCCCTTTTGAATTGCAACGCTTCCTGAAGTAATAATGCTGTCGACTTGTCATCCAATTCACTGTCCTTTGATATTTCTGTACGACTGGAGTTTAGCGATATTATTGCATCCTCATCGGTTTCCATTGGAACTGGATATTGATCGGAGAGATTAAATGGCTTTGCTTGATTATTGTTAATGTATGCATCTGGTAATGTAAGATTTTCTGCTGCTACTGTTTCCTTTACAACTTCCTTTCCCTCGGATGAGTCAGATGATATAGCGTAATACACTCTCTCAGGTATTTTCTCATACTTAATACTAGAAGAATAATGCATCTGATTATTTGGAATTATCTGTAATTGCTGATCATTTGTAGGTGATATCTTTGGCTCAGGGTTTTCTGCAAGCAAACGATAAGGATCATTTATATTATTTACATGATATGCGTTAAACATATTTGAATAATTCTGAATGGACACTATGGAACTTCTGGCTGTTTCATCGCTTTCATGCTGTTCAGAGCTGTTGGAGGTTGTTCGTTGAATTTCCTTGCCGTTGTTGTTTTCAGTGTTGTCGTTAGATTCCACTTTGATATTTTTGTTACCGTTCCAATTATCAGCGGCTTTTGTAACTGGGACAAGCGTGCCCGTCACATCTTGGCAAACGCTGTCTATTTTGCTGCTATTTTCTCGTTGTTTTTCCGTTGCTTTTATTTCAACGTTTTGCAACTCGTACATACGCAGAACATTATGCAAGCTTTCTAATTTTTTTTTCACTTGGTACAAGGCCTCCTGAGACGTTTTCATGTTTCTCTTTCGTTCAGACGATCTTGGAACAACCAACATCTTTGAGGTCAATTGCTGAGGAAACATATCAGTGCAAAATGATATATTCATTTTTGGCGGCAGTAAACTCTTGTCAATCAATTGTAGAACTGGATAAATCACATTCGATAATTCCAAACATTGTTCGCTGTTGCGTTGCTTTCCATCAATTTTTTCAAGCTTCTCCTCCTCTTTATTTTCCTCTTTCTCACATTCGTTCTCTTTACTTTTTTCCAGACTTTTACTTAGATCAATTGAATCTTTTACTGGGACACATTTCTGTTGCTGTAATTTATAATATAAAGTAATCGAATCATTAAATCTGTAATTCTAAAATGATTTTAGATTATTTAAATATTATATCATCATATTTACAGATTATTCGTAATATCATACAATTTTTTTCAACTTTATTTCTTGTTCGCTTACTTGGGTATCTGACCATAAATTTTTAGTCGAGGACTCATTGCTAATGTCGGACGTGCTGTAGATCAATCCAAGATTTTTATTGCTATCGTGCAATTGTTTCAGATATATTTTACAATCGTCCATAGTTTTCGTGAATTTCTTACAGGCTGCGGTCATTTTTACAGTTTCATTGTTCTTCGTGTCTCTCCTTGATTTTTTCCCAGACTTGGTGTACCCTCTTTTCAAAAATAGTGGGACCGATATCGCGTTTCGATATTGCATTTGGAAATTTTTGTTTCTCAATGCTTCGTGATGCTTTCGATCGATCACATTTTTGAACATGGAATTTAGTCTAAAAATAAAATTTATTTCATTCGAATATATTTCAGTTGTTCCTAGATCTTTAGATTAGAATTTTCAATCTGTAATCAGCCTAAATCAATAATGATAGATTTTTACTATAACGTGCAACGTTGCTGGATCAACTTAATTAGATTTAAATGGAATATTCATGCGAGCAGATTGGTAAATGGATAAATCCTTGATTGAATATTAATGTACATCAATAATCAGTTTGGAATAATAAGTTTAGACATATGACTGTACTTTAAAGATATGTCGCTGCTACTTTTTGAAGATTTACTGCTGTACTCGACTGGTGGCATGCTTTCTTGACGGAGATAAGGGTACATACTTTTTTTCTTTGCATCGAACAATTCGGTCAGATGATGTTCCGAAGGGTAATACTTTGAATACGAGAAGTACGATTCCTTGTGCCTAGGACTGAATATAAATAACGGATTTTAATAATGTTAACTTCACAGGCTGTTGAAGTAAATATTTATTGAAATTGAAACTTTTGTCCAAAGGGAAATGATTAAACTTGGTTTGACTTTTCCAGAAATAACTTATTTATATAATTTTCATTTAAATGAACTTTATTTAAATTTAAATGAACTTTATTTATTTATATTTATATTTTATTAAATTTATATATAATTTTCATTTAAATGAACTTAATTTAAATTTAATTCGATATTAATTTAATGCCGATTCATTATTAATGTATGTATAACATCAATTTGATACAATTCAATTTTAATGCGAATTATTTCAATATTATAATCACTCTGAGCATACCTTAGCAACACATGTTTTATCCAGTTATTGCGATCATTTGGATTCGACAGTGTTAGCCTGAGGTTCCTCAGGTTCCTCCTAAAATTTGACTTCTGAACTTGATGGGGCAAAGGCCAAGCACCATACTGCAGTTTATACGTTAATATATTAACTTTCAGCTCAAGATCTTCCACTTTGTATCCGACTTTATTAAAGATCTCTTTATCAATATCGTTGCTACGTTTTGCTTTGAAACATGTTATACGTAGTAGTATGACGCATACAGATATTACGGCCAGTACCTTCAAATATTGTTAACACTATTAACAAACTCTGTTTGTTAGTTAAATTCTTTTTTTTTTTTATTTCTTTTCGTCTTAAATTCCTTTTCAACATAGCGTTCAGGTATAAAATGCTTTATCATTTTTTTAAGAGCATGGTAACTCAAAAATAGTAGAAGCTTGATAAAAAAAAAAAAAAATCATTTACAACGAAAATTACTATACTTCATATGTTGTTTGTTATTTTTCACACATGTATAAAAACCCGCAGTCTATTTGTCAGTCTTTTTGTCAAAGAACTTACCTGACCGCTATGTTCATATATATATACTTCTAATTATTCATTGCAAGTCAAAGATAATAATAACTCTCTGTACCCGCCAGACTATGCTTTCGTTCCTCAAGCTGTCGATCACGTCGATCACGACCTCTCTCCAAATGTAATTTGCTATTGCTTTTGGACATTCCTTCCAGTCAACTTCGCAGATCATTTGCACAGGTTCGAGATTCCCGCCTGTGATACATTGATTAGGATTAGGCTCGACGATTTATCATTTCCTACGTTTTATCAACGAAGCAGCTTCGTTCGATTGGGATGTTGAATTTGAATTACGATGATCAGGTCAGATAGGGGAAATCTAAGAGAAGAAACATTACCGAATTGCCAATGCATTTTGAGGGGAGAGTGAGCGTGTGTTCAAGTGCGAGGTGAAAATCCAACTACACGCTTCGAAATGTCATCGATTCGTTCTACCTATTATCGTCTCTATCATATGCTGCGTGAAATGCGAAAAATCGAAAGGAACCGCGATCGTCAGTTGTTGCTTCTTGACGGTGTAAATATCGATAGTTTATATTTAAAGTGTGTACATTAAATTTTTCTTTAATCGAGTATATATTATTTTAATTCTTTGATTCACTTTGTGATTGAAGAGCATTGTTTTAATGTGAAATAATTTAAAAATAAAAATATTTAATAGTAACAGATTGTTATGAGAATGTCAAGTAAAAATATTAAATATTTTAATATTATAACAAAGAACAAAGTTTAAAATTATGACTATTATTATATTATAGTTACACGAGTATTATGTAATTTATATAAATTATATATATATATATATATATATATATTATATACATAGGTATTTTTCCAGTTAATGGACTATCAGCAGTCAACTAATAATTTCCTTTCGTTTTTTGATTGCAGGTACTAGGAAAAGTTCCCACCATCTCAATCGACAAAACGGATGGTTGTCAGATGTATCTGAGCCCAGAATCACTAAACGTGGAATTCATTAGCAGCAAGTCTAGCGAGATGAACGTTATGATACCTCGAGCAAATGGAGATTATGTAAGATTTTATCAGCCAGAATATCGAGTCATTCTATAAGCAATCTTACATTGTTATTATGAAAATTCTACATAGAATTGAAATAGAAAGCTTAACAGCTTAACTAATTGAATATCATATTGTGTCATTTGCCAGTTCTGTAAACGATCGTCATTTAATGAACAATTTATTTATAATTTCTACAGACGGAGTATCCCATACCGGAGCAATTCAAAACGACCATCAGTGCCAAAGGTCTGAATACCATTGCGGTGGATTCGCTGGGCTAAAGTCTCGACGGCTCGATTACCCATAGCCTAACTGAATGTTTTGTTAAGAGTACAGCTCGTTAGAGATATATCATCTTCAGAGGATTCGTCGATTTATAATTTATTGCTTCTTTATAACTAATTTAAGAATTTAAGAAGAGAAGCGAGAAAGAAGAGGCAGCAGCATATGTTGTACTTTCTCGAAAGTATAGAATTGAATTAGATAAATCGATTGAACCTGTTTGAAATATTCGCAACCCTATCTCCTTGTTTTCGAACGTATTTGCACGCATTTCGTGGAGATCATCGATCCCGTGTTTCGAACAAAATTTATAGAATCACGTTGAAACTCAATGCTCAATCGAACGAGTCTTATTATATTTATGTATAAAACACGCGAAACATTTCGATCGTTCGCGGCTACGATATTTTGTAATATAGTCTTAATTAGATCCCTAGTAATTGTGATTCGTCTGATAGGTGATAACGGATGAAAATGGAGTCGACATTCTTCACGAGTGTGTTATTAACGCACGATATGGTGCTGATGTAAGGAGACTGTAGGTTGGATTAAAACTGTACTACAGGTATGGACAAAAGTTTCCCTAATCTTCGAATCGGACCCTTTTATACATTTACACCATTTTTTATCGTGATCAAACTTTTGTCCACACCGACGAGAACCGCTTCTCGAGATTTCTCACTCCGACTCGCTATGGAATTGCCATTCGACGTTCCTCGGTGGGGGGGAAAAAAAGCGAGCGCCCGCACATGCGAACAGTTCCCGAGGAAGTAGAATCAGAAAGTATTCACGAGTCATTTACAAAGCATTAGTGATGTCATATCAATATAACTTAATTGTACAGAGTGTCTGGTTGTGTGTACAAAGTACAGCAAGCGATAGATTCAGCATAAAGAAGTACGAAAAAGATTTATTGTAAATGTAGGTCCAACATGATGACGTTCTCCGGTTACGTTTTGTTGTATGTTATGTTTAACATAACATGCTTGTTTTATGTCGTCATTATTGAGCTATTCCAAACAGACGTTGTATAGATTTAGATTCGATGGTTGAGGAAGTGCTTGTTAATTAATAGTATTTTATAAACTGCAGATTTTAAATATCTCCATAATAATACACGAGTAAATTTAAGTCTGGAGAGCGATTGAAAAATGCAGCTTGAAGTATTTTAAACAATATTTTATTTTTTTTTTTTTTTGTTTTAATATGCTGAATTCATCCCTGCTGCACTTCTCACATTTAACGAGGTACCCGATATTAACTTGAGACTTTTGCAGCATTCTTACTTTACATATCGTATTATGTATTAATTCAATGATGTAGAGCCGCGTTGATTGGAAAGAAATGATTTCATGCCAGTATAATGTTATATATATATAT
>CAJDYZ010002117.1:37491-48095 GCA_903986555.1 Heterotrigona itama
GTGATTGCGTTACATTGTTGGGAATATAGATTTTTAATATTATATTATAAGTGTATAAATTTATAAATTCTTTCGTTGATTGAATTCGTTTGTTCAATGCGTCTTCGATTGAACAAATAAATATGAATAGCATCAGTCTTCGTTTCACTACAAACTAACAGGGCAATTACGTTCGTCGCTACCGTCCGAACATTCTAAGAACCCGTTGCATATTCGAGATTTTGGCAGACATTCGCCTAAGGGACATCGATGACCCTTGCAAGAAACTATCGACGATCGAATATCTTCTCTGGAAATCACGTACTCGATCCATGGAAGATAATGATGCACTTTCGTGTAGACTCCAGGTCTTCCAGGCCTGGCGCAACCATATCCATTTGAAGTGATACCTGAAAACCGTGTGATCTTATATTAATGTAATTTATCGTGCGCATACGAGCAATTGTTAAATATTTCAATAATTTACAAGTATTTTGTTGCTTTCACAAATTTAAAAAAAATTTTAGATTTCTTCGTTAAATGATTAAATATTAAAGAATAAAAAATAAACTAAAGAATTAATAGATTGGTAAAAAGTTACAGTTTCATTTTTAATTTTTAATTTTATAAATTGTTTAAATTACTCGTGATTACAGAACTGCACGCTTGTGTTAATTATGCTAAATTAAATAGTAAAATTGAGGCCTCTTTTCCAATCATAAATTATACTGCTATTGTACACGTATTATTTCACAGTTTTATCTTTCATAAAATAGTTAAAATGGAAAGTATAGTAACTGACAACATTTGTTAACTAACTGTTACGCCTATTTTTAATTAACAAGACTACTTGACAATTTCAAACAGAATAGATACGAATCAATGTTTAATGGTGATCAATTACAGTAACTGTCAATGACTTTACCTTGAAGAGTGTACTTATTATTTGATTCTGAACAAACCAATGGCCCACCACTGTCTCCCAAACAAGCGTCTCTTCCACCATCTTTTAATCCAGCGCAGAGCATTCCTGACGTTATCCTGTACAATGGAAGGAATAAAGTCTTCCTTCGACATTCCTCCGTGGAAATTACCGGAAGTTGGACCTCCTGCAGGGTGTCCGCTACTCAAAGGAAATACATTTTTTTATAGATCAACGTAGATGCTTCTCGCAAGTAACGTTTTGTGACAGATAACAGATAGATAATTGTAATTTACGAAATATTCTCCCGATCTCGAATAACTGTCCCCATCCGGTAACAGTGCACATGGTGCCACTTTTCGGTTCCGAGTCTGGTAGACAAACTGGTCGGACGTAATCGCTGAATGTTACTGGTTCTTCGAGCCTCAGCATAGCTATATCGTTTATGAAGCCGTTATCGATGTAATCAGGATGCAACGATATATGATCCAAGCGTAGTACTTGTTCGTACGGGCTTGGGAAGCTTCCTCTGCGAGTCGCTCCGATTCTTGCCACCCAATATTCATCTTGTGCACTGCAACATATTAAAATGTTAGAACTTTTGCCAACTCGTTTCCCCAATCAGTTTTGGCTTTCAGTAATTTTTATCGCCAAGAACTTTTAATAACAAGGAATTTCAAGTCATCTACAGGAAAAGCTGACAAAAAGGAAGAAATTAAAATTAATCTGTCGTAGCACAACATGTACAATTAAATAGTTAAATTTTTCGAGTATAATCTTTTAATGTAGTTTTCTTGGAATACCATAAAGTATTTACGTATGATTTTAGGTGGTAGAATTTAAATTGTTCTTCGGTAGTATTTTCCATTTTAATATACTCCATATTTATTGTTTCACTCGTGTTACTTAACTTACTGATAAAAACAATGTCCTGCTGATAAAATCCATCTTTCGTTGATAAGAGCTCCTCCGCATTGATAATCGCCTTCTTTGTAGAGAGCTACTTGCCATGGCCAACTTCCGGCTAATGAACTTCCACCTCCGACTATCCTGCAACGGCGTGAAATATTCGATCTGTTTCAATGTACGTACATATTAAATAAGTTATCTCATTTTACATTCACTAGGTTCACGATTTTCATCGACTGTGAAAATCATAAAATTGGATAATAATCATTAAATTGATTATTACTAATTTTGTCTCTGATTTGAATGCAGTGAAACTCACGTAGTTTCTTATACATGTATATTTACATAGAAAAATTAATATTCTTTTTATTAAGATAATGGCATTCTCTTGCAAAATATATTTCTAAGATGAAATATATTAATCACAGATCGTTGGGTTTAAATTAATATCAGTTAAACTAAACAAAACTTGAAAATCTCATTGAAAATACAAATAAATTATAATAATGTATATACTACGCACAATAATACAAAACCACTTAATTTCAACTCATTGTACCATCATCAAAATCCAATCATTGTCAATTACGCGTGAATAATTTTCCTCGGTACATAATCCTTATCTCTTATAAAAGAAATGAATCATTCTTCGCTTCCTGCGAAGCTGACGTAGATACTATTCTTGCAAGTTTCGACCGAAATTTACGAGCGCAATATATCGAGATATAATTGCTTATCTCTGGAACGAGACCGATCACGATAATTCTAATTTTATGCAAACTTTTTTTAACACCGTTTTGACCATATTGTTATCCTCGCGTGCCAATAGTTTTGCATATGATCCGGTCGGTTCTATCATATAGCTATGTGAAACTGGTTCAGTGAGTGTACCTGGCCTGAGATGGGACCTGCGTTCTTATTCCGCACTCAAGGTTCCTGCACTTGACCCTGAGGATCTCGCCACTCGGGCACTCCGAAGGCTTGAAAGTCAAGATCGTTTTATCCAGAGGTTTCTCGTTGTATGACAGAGTGTAGTAGATAGATCTCATGGATGTTGGATTCTCGTCCAATACCTTCTCCACGGTTTCGTAATCTCTGAAAGATGTTGGCGTTGATTTAATGAAAACGTTTGAAACTGTAAAACTGTTTTTTGAAAAAACATTTGCAACTCTGACGAAACTTAGACAGAATGCACGTAACGTTAATCTTAATGAAGATTAATCTAATGAAATATCACCGATGATATTGTAATATAAACTCGTGTTTATTTCTAAATAAATTTTCACGTTTCCACGTATCGCGTGATAAAATTCTTTAATTACAAAGGACGAGATATCACGTCCGATGGAATCTGGATTTCTTATAAAATACTTACTGATACGTAATAGCTTTGCAAACAGCTCTACCAAGGTCCTCGATAGTCCAGGCAGCTTGCCTCTCTTCTAAAAGATCATCCATTCCACTCAAGCACAATTTTCCCCATCTGCCATTTTTCCTGATATTCAAAAAACCCTTTTCGTTGTAACTATTGATCTCTTTCTTCAACTGAGCCGCCGATGTATGCGCCCTGTCATTATTTTCCGTATTTAGATGAATCGAGTTCCCACGTGTTAAAACGTCTTTCGCGCTCGACGATATCTCCCTTCCGGAAACGAGAGTCGTGGCGTTGCTACGCTCTCGATTTTCAAAAACTCGAGTTTCCTCCTTGCCGCTTGTAATTTTCTCTAAACGAACGGCGTCTTTAAACGCGTGTAGAGTAGTCGATTCGAAAATGGACGATTCCACCGCTTCTTGATCATAAAGAACGTCCTTGTTGGTGGCGGATTCGGTATCTGAAAAGTGTCCTTGCGATGATGGATGTTCATCGTTGGTTACGCTGCTCTCTGAATTATCCTCGTCCTTAGCGAAGGTACTTGTCTCCTCGTAATTTAACGCTGGATCGTCTTCTATCAACGCTGCACACTTCTTCTCGTCTTCTCCACCTGGACAATCGCTGTAGCCATTGCAAACCCTGTCTTGGTTTACGCAGGTCTGACTGTTGCCGCAGACGAATTGACCCTCTTGGCACCAGTCTAGGAAATCAGAAAGTTACGAATTAATCTTCCTCTATCGTAACATTTTTGGAAACGAGTTTATAAACTGTTACATTTTTGTAGGAAAATCTCTGAATCTTAGAATCTTTGTCCACTTTTGATGTTTTTCACTTCCTCGAGTTTTGCAAAATTTTTTAGCGATAGAGAGAGAGAGAGAGAGAGAGAGAGAGAGAAAATAGTTAATTAGTAAAATGCGATTACCACAGTCTGTTTCGTCCGAGTAATCGAAACAATCCGCCACTCCGTCGCAAATCTTTTCGTGCAAGAGCTGCGCCTTTAGGAAGTCGGCGCACGTACAGTTCGCCTCGTCCTCCGAATTTGGACATTCGCCTAACATATTGCACCTGCCGCTGGAAGGTAAGCACTTGCCGTCTCTGCATTGGAAACCGAAACAATGATCTGTAAGAAATGATAAAAATTATGTCAATCAGGAATATTAAGTAACAATTGAATCAACAAGCTCATTGAGGAAATATTTTCTTAACTCAAGAAAGAATCGAGGTAAGGCATGAAAGTTGTGCAACGTTATTGAAAAAGCATAAACAGATCAACTTTTATGTTATTTCATCAAAGTGTAAAAAAAAAAATATAACACTTCAAAGTAGTCTATTATGATTATGAATCATAGATCAACAAAAATTCTATAATTTAAAAAGTCAATTCTTTCATGCTTTTGTAAAATTACAGAGTCTAACTAATTATGCGATATACAAATTTCAGAAATATATAGAAATATTTCAATTTTTTCAAACTCCATGAAATCGTTTGAAAAAAGAAATGGCGACAAAGAAGATATCAATGAAATACTTAAAATCCTCCTTAAATTTTCTTTAAAATCTTAACTCCTTGAAATCCCCTTTTTTCAAATAATATTAAAATACAAATATACAGTTACAAATAAAACACGTTGATATTTAATGAGTATAATAAATTAAATAAATAACCTTAACTGATAATTAATGGAAAAAATTAATTACCAACTTCCAAATTCCCTTCGGTACTAGAGATCATCTTATCGGTGCGATCCTCCATTTTGTTCAATATCTTCGTCAATATCTCGACGCCATCGCGAGTCATCGTGAACCCGGCGCTAGAATTCATCAAGGTCTCGTTCCCAGTCGCAATGTCGGCGATCTGCTTCAATTTCTCGAAGTCAGGCAACGGTCTCTGGCTCTCCTGTTTCGTGTTCAACTTCACGTTCGAAGTATGCGACTGTAACGTTCCCACATTCGGCCTCGAACTGTTCTTGACCTTTGCAGGCTCGTTCTCCGTCCCGATCTCCGCGAACTGTTTCAATTTCTCCAAAAGAGATTTGTCGTTCTCCTCCATCGTGGAGATCTTTCTATCCGAGGTTTGCACGTCTTGGCTGGACGTCAGAGACGGCGTGTCACTCGAAGTTCGATCTCCAAACGATCTATCCTCCTCTTCGCTGGGGACAGAAGATTCTTCCAAAACCGGTGGTGTCCCCGAAGTGGTGGTTTCCTCTCCGACCCTATGAATCACCGGCAGCGAAGTCGAATTGGTAACGACGAATTTCAATACGACTGGACTACCTTTGAAATTCGTAGACACTTTGGTGCTGATCGACGTCACCACCTCCACGATTTGTTCGACTCGACTAGGACGTTCGTTGTCGAAACTCTGTTCTGCAGGCTCCTCGTGGTTCAGCGAGTTACGTTTCGTCGTGTTTCTGCCCCGATTCTGCACGCCGAACAGTTGCTCCAAGAGCAGAGTATCGTCTATAGAACTGCTGTTTTTGCTGGATTTCTCGACGATCCTCATCGTTTTCTCTCTGTCTGTCTTAGGCCTTGGCCTCACGGGTCGTCCAATGCCTGTGTTACTCTTGGCAGGAGCTAGCGTGACCAAGTTCTCTACCACGTAAGCTTTCAGCGTGTCGTTGTAAATCTTCTTTCTCGTTTCCAACGAGTTGTACGGTCGATTCAGAGTGCCGTTGAACAGCCAATTGTCCTCGCCTTTCGTCGCCGATTTGTTCACCGACGAGTCCTCTTGCTCCACCTCTCCTGGAGTGTGTTTCAACGTGTCGATCTCGATGAACGTCGAGTTCCTTGATATACTAGGCGTTAACCTTCCTGGGATCTTCTTGTCCTCTTCGTTCCTCACGACTAATTTGTCTATGTTATTGTACGACGGATGTATCACCTCGGAATAAACTTCCGTCGTCCCCAATCTCAAAAGCTTATCGTCGTCTATCACGCTCTCGGTGTTCGATTCGGTCGATCCTGCATGTTCCTCGATCTTTGTGTGAGAAGTGGGAATATTTCCTTCGTTGTTACCACTCTTCTTCGTGATAGTTTCCGGCTCGAAATTTTCTTTAACTGCTTCTTCTTCGGCCAATGGTACTTCAATCACCTCTTCTTTGCTCTCTTCAGCCGGTTTAAACGCTTTAATTGCCTCGTCTTTACTCTCTTTACTATCAAGATCTGTGCCCAATTTGCCAGTTTCGGTGAATCTCTCCTCTTGATTCATTATACTGTCCGTCACAGTATTAACTTCCTGCTTCAACGAGCCTCTCAAGGAGTCATCCTTGCTATAGTCAACAACGGACGTGATCTTGTCCACGGGGATCGTGTGTCTGAACGGCTTCAAAGTGCCGGGACTCTCGATTAAACTCGGCCTCACGCCAGCTCCGTTCAAATCGGGAGTCTTGTAACTGGTGTACACTGGTTCTTGGACGTTCTTGTCGACCTTCCTGTCCTGCAAAGCGTTGTTCTTGTGCTTCACTATCGCTGGAACGTCCGAGTACCGATTTCTAGGCTCCAGTTCTACGTCCACGTCGGCAACCGGCTCAGCCACTCCAACTCCGGACACTATCGTCGTCGATTCCTCGTTGAAATCTGACTCGATCGGCCTCTGTACGTGCCACTTTGGCGTGCTGGAAATGATCGACGGTAGAAGATTGTCGGAACTCTCCCTCACAGTAGTTCCACCCAGTTTCTTTCTATTCGTCTTCGCCGAATCGTCGGAATTCTGAACGTCGCCGTTCTCTTTATCGACAGAGACTTCGTATCCACCGTTTGTCACCTGAGAGCCAGGAACCCTCCAACCTGTCTCATTCTCGATCGTCGATCGATAAGGTTTCGCGGAAGAGAACTCCAAAGGCTGAGACGAAGAGAGCCCGAAAGGTTGGGAAGAGGTTCGAAGCTTAACGTCGTAAGTCTCGGGTGGCAATTGTCCAGAAACTTCTATATCCGGCCTTTTCTCGTCTAAACGAGGCGGAGATGCTTCTGTGAACGTCTCGCCGTCCTCCGACAATCCCGGAATCTTGTTCTTGAACTTCCCGTTCACTCTGGAATTCACCGTTTCCTGAGGGACGATTCGATCACGCGGGAAGTCCGTGTCCCTGATGTCGAAAGTGTTCATGCCCGGCACATCTATGTACGAGTTAAATATCACCGATGACTCGGCAGGTTCCGTGCTGGTCGTCGAAGACTGTCGAACCTTCGCTTGAACGTTCAGTTGAGGGTTCCTCGTCGTTGTGTCGGGGACAACCTTTCCGAGATTACTGTTACTGTAATTCACTTTGTAGTTCGTCTTTTGCACGTTGTCCGGCAATAATTTCAGTTCCGTGTTGATGTACCCGGGTATGATAGGCTTCCACGGTGAAGTTTCGAAATTTGGATTGCGGAAATCTTTGAAGAGATCATCGTCTTTGGCGGAAGTGATGGGTGTCGTCGGGTTCTTGGAAGATGATCCATCGTGCACCGTGTAATTCACCTTTTCGTTTATTTTGTTGGTCGTTCGAACGGTGCTCTGATTAATTTCGCTGGTGTCCTCGACAGAGATCGTTGGTTTGATCGTGGTTTGCTCCTGAGGTAAGGATACTTTGGTATTATTTCTCGTGTTTGATTGACTCCTCGTCGTTGGCTCTTCAGTAGAGTTCGTTTTGTTCGAAGAGGTGGCATTCACTTTCGTGGCTCTGTAGGTTCCTTGGATCGTTGGTATGTTGGTGAAGTCGATGTCCGGCTCCGTGGACTCGATCTTGCTCGGTTTCGATTTCGCTTTTGAACTGGTGATCAAAGAACTGTTCCTGTTCGGCCGCAGAAGACCGTTCTTTGTGATCATCGCGTTCTTTTGCTTCTGGCTCCCTGGTGTTTCTTGATTTATTCCTGAATAAGTGAGAGACGAATGTTTTGTGAATTTACTCGTACAAAGTTATTTGCTTTCCGCTTTTGACGTGTGAAATAAGAAAAGAATTTATTCTACGAAATTTAGTCAAGCAACATGCACACATTTGCGCAGATCGTACGTTATTTTTAATTAAAACAGAAACAGATTCATTTATTCTACGAGAGAAAAGAAAAAAAATAAATAATGATTGAATTTAATCAATTATGTATATGAATATAATACCAAATTCCTAAAATTAAATCAAATAATTCAATTCAAAGAGAATTTATCTTGATATTTCACGAATATCACTCAAACCATTAAGTTAAAGTGTTTTATCATGATCGATCGGTGTTTCTAGCGGATGCTCACTTTTTACTGATATAGTAGTGAGGTCCAGTTCCATATCCTTGAACAAGGAGGACGATGAGTACGTCTCCTTCGCGATAATGTCCTCGATCGTGTCCTCGACGTTCGTGATCGATCGTGGTATCTTTCTTCTATCTAGATATATCCTGAAGAACACCTTCAGAACGCCACTTTCGAATTTGTCTATGATCGTCTGTTTGTAAGCGGCGCCTAGAACGCTTCTTCTAAACAGAACCTCGAACTGAAAATTTCAACAATCTCGTCACGTGTCGTGCAAGATACATTTTCACTCCATTTGTACGAATTTATTGAATATCATATTAACTTGTACAAACGGAGTTCTGTCAATTACAATTCTGTCAATTCAGAGTGATTGTTATTCTTACTATATTTTTGTATTTTCGTTCTTTTTCACGGAACACCATGCTGGTATTCAGCTTCAACATTGGATTATATTTCTCACCCTTGGACACCCTGAATGTGCAGGAGAATCCAACGATCGCTATAAATAACGCAACGAATTAACTATTAAAATTCGAATATTCATTCCTTCGTATAATTTTATATATTTTAATATAAATTTTCTTTCTCAACTAGAGCTCTGTAATATTTTACACTTTATACGAATACGAAATTAAACTGAAGAATTTGTATCGATTTCTTTTATTTTATGCTGGATTAATACTTACCATTTTTCGAATCTGTTCGAAGAGCTGAAACAAAATTCGTTCTTTCATAAATTTCTCTAATCTTTTAATTTTTCTTTTTTTTTTTTTTTTTTTTTTTTTTTTTGATATTTAATGTAATTTTCTGTAAAGTGTTGGTAGGGAAAGAACATGAACGAACCTCCCATCCACAATGCGAGTCCTGCGATCGCGAAGACAGCAATTAATACCAACATAGCAGAGACAATTAACATTGCACTGCCGATTTTCCACGTAGTGTTGCCTCTTTGCTTTTTCGTGTGCTCCGGCGAGACTCTGGACCATGTTGATCTTGGTGGTAAATAATAATCGTTCTGCAATTAAAGAAAAAAATAATTAGGGATTAAAGAAAATATAACAAACATATTATTAATATATTTTATTTTAAATTATTTACCGATGGGGAAAAATTTTACTTCTTAACAAATAAAAAAATCTTCTTAACAAGGAGAAGATTGCCAATTTATTAATATTTAGTATACGCGTACAATTCTGTGTGATAATTCGTATTTTCATTTGTTTGATATTAATCATTTATTACCCCAATTCTAATGGAATTCTTAAAAAAGAAAAAAATCTTGAATTTATTTATTACTATTATCCTCCGTTATTTTAAATATTATTTTACATTTATTGTTCTAAACACTTCATTAACTCGAGAATTCTAATAAAATCCTTAAAGTCTGATGGGCTTGTTGAAAATTATTCTCCATTGCCTTGAAAATTATCTTTCAATTTTTCTTTGTCACACGAAACAATTTTCTCTCTGCGAGCATTTCTCAGCGGCATGACCTGTATGTAAAAGATTATGATCTTTCGAGATATATTTATATCGAATACATATATATTCGTATTACATACAGGATATGTTCGTTGGCCAACTAACCGCCGCTATTCAACGATTCAATAATCGGAACGCGCAATAAATTTAGTCAGGTGTACAGTAATACCAGTAACGGTACTGGCGCTGAGGAGGAATGCTTAAAAAAAAAAAAAGAGAAAAGAGTGTGTTTCCAAAGTCAGGCACGTGAGCAGGTGAGAGCATGATTTACTGTATCACTTCGTTCAGTGACGAAGTTTACACTCGTGGAATGTAATCGTTGGAATGAACATAATCAGAATGATCAAAGAGTTTTGATCCTTTGTATGCAATTACAGATACGATTTTTTCCTCTCATAGTATCGTCACTATGACATTCAATTGATTAACACGTTTCGTGTTAATTAATTTTGCCTTTTGTTGTCGTTCAGGCCATTTGATATTTTGACTAAAGTTTGATATATTATCACACAATCTTTCATTACCATCATCAATCGATAAGAATAGTTCTTTTGTTTAGAGTAGCTATCACATCGTGTACCACTTGTGGTACATATAAGTAGTTCTCTTGTTTAGAGTAGCTATCACATCGTCTACCACTTGTGGGAGTTGTTCTCTTGTTTAGAGTAGCTATCACATCGTGCACCACCTGTGGTACACGTGGCGCTGCGATCAGTTCG
>CAJDYZ010002134.1:0-10356 GCA_903986555.1 Heterotrigona itama
TTTTTTTTTTCAAATATCACACTATTTTTTTTGATAAATTTACCGAGATTAGATAAGATACTTGAGAGTAGTGAAAGTAAAAAGTTTTAGGTTTCTCCTTGAACTTAATGAAAAATTATGTCTATAATTTAATGATAATGTTTGTATATTTCTTGAATTTGTCGATAGAGGCAAACATAGTCTCTGAAAAGAATGAACATAAATGGATTCAGTTCAGAAAAATTATGCAGCATTAAGTTTAGTTAAAAAAAGAAACCTGAGATTTTGTAGTAACATTCTGCATATACAATGTGAGGATGTACAGAATAAAATTTAATTCGTGAAATTTAATATTAGTTCAATTAACTTTTACTTTCTGTATTAATTTTCAATCTTCAAACAAAAGATCTAACTGTACCGCTGAATTTTGATAATCGTAATCTGAGCAAATTTTTGCAGAAAAAGATTGCAAGTCAATATTATCCTAAACTCTAGCTGTACAGCTAAAAAGATAAATTTTGGTAATTATGGCCTTTCTTGGCGAATTTTTAGCACAAGAAATTCTATTGAAAGTCAATACTGGAAGAGAATTTTCTCACAGTGAAACAATACTTACGCGAATAAATATCCCGCGGTGTTGTGGCATCGTTTCTCGTTATCACACGTATGTATCTAATCATTAATCACACGAGAACGAATGAAGAAAAGAAAGAAAGAAAAAAAAAGGAGAGCGGTATACATTCGTCAGCATGATCGCGTGGTCGTATCGATCGACCTGCATCGAACGTTAACAATCGGACGAATATAGGTCGCGTGTCGATCGAAATTAACGTTAAGATCGAAGGATTGTTCGTTTTTATCGAAAGTGAAATCTGACTGAACGCTCGTAGATGTTTAATTGAGAGACGACCGGTCAAACATAAATATTCGGGAATATGTAACAAATGTAAATTTTACTAGAATACAATACAATAAAAGTTGAGAGTTTTTATATTTAACAAATCAATGTCACGCAACATGTCGACTCCTATATTTCGAGATAACGTTACAAAGAAATCATTATTTTCTACTTAACTGAAAAACTCGTAATCTGGAGAGATTAAACGACGTTGCGAGAAAAATATCTGATTTCCCGCGATGGCTCGCGATGATTCTTGCGTGAAATGCGTGCAAAGTGAATTTTAAGATGCCGAGTGCTCCGATGATCGAAATAATACTGTCTCACTGTGATCTTCCGACTCGCGGGAAGTCTAAAGATATTTTAATAATGCATAGAATAAATAAATAAAGAAATGACAAATTGAAACGCATTGAAATGTCGAGCCAGTACTATTATATATTATCTTATCGTCACACTCGAAAATTTGTTATAAATCTGCTATATTCGGCATCGAGGAAATTTATATTTAACAAGAATATCGTTATTGGCCATCGTGAACAATTCAAGTCGGAGATTTATCATTCGAGACAAGTTAAAAATCGCTTTTGTCCCATCTGAAACGATGTCTTGGTTGTCAGAAGTTGTTGGAAAACAACAGCTCTGACAGCTCCGCGAATTTTTCAATTGAAAATTTCTTAATTCTAGTAACCAATTTACTGATTTCAAAAATGAAATCGAATACTGCGATAAGGATACAAAAATTGCTTCGAAAATGTCGTTCGAAAAATCGACCGATTACTAAGTATAGACTAATTATAGTATTTAGTTTCCTATTTCTTCAATTCTCAATTTCTCTCGTTGATATAAATCTGCATAAAAGAAAAAAAACCTGCAGCGTACAGTGATAATACACCGGTGGCTTTAATGCTGGCGAGTCGATTTGCATATCTGATTAGGCGGATAACACCGGGAACCGGAAGCGAACGTTTAAGAGCAGTCACGCATATCGGTTAGGCGAATCCTTCGGTATAGAGTGGTACGCCTTGTTACACGATCGGACACGCGAGAAGCAAAAGGGCCCAAGTACCAACACCTGTTGGTTTCCACCATAAATTTCGGATTAATCGTAACGCGAACGATCGCTTCCCTCTGCTTTCAACTGCGAGTCAACGTTCAACTCGAAACCTCGTCGATCGGGAGCTTCTCGTTCGAGCAAATTTCGCGATAATCAGACGTTTTAATCAGACGAAATAAAACGATAATATTTTTCGCAGTTAGAAGTGACCTTTGAAGAAGAGTAGAAGATTTCTGGCATTTTGGGCAAATTTATTATTAATATTACGATATTGAATATTATAACTTTTATATATTTTATATTTACCCTAGTATTTTGTTATACGCTATATATTATTGTTATATTTTTATTTATTTAGTATTATATATTATATAATAAAATACATTTGTTTTCTTTGGGTTAATTGATGCAATTTTGTGTTTTTACGAAGATAATTGAAGAAAATAAGAGAGTAAGAAATTACGTGTTTTAATCCTAAAACTATTAGAATGGTCGAAATTATTTATTCGTAATTTGATAAATTTGTAGCGTGAAATAGAGTAAAATCAATAAACAAAAACGAAATTAATTTCTACGTTCAATGAATCCATCATAATTTTGAATATTAAAATTGACTCTCCCCTTAAATATTGACCCCATATAGCTAATTCTTTTCGACGAAATTGATAAGATTTTAAAATATAAGAAATTTTATATCGATGTATTTTCGTATTTCTCAGAATATCTCTTCAAACCTCAAACAACTATCATCAAAGTTATTTTAAAGAGTCTCGAGCAATTCTCGAATTTTCAAATTTTCCCACTGTTTAGTTTCGTAGCATTCGCGTTTCCAAGAACGTCGAAATAAAAAAGCAAACGATCCAAATTCCATCGAATTGATAAATCGATCCTCGCATAGGATTCTTACCTGTACTCCTCCTCGACGTAATCTGGAGGGAACAGATGCCAGGACGCGTCGTAGCAATCGTCGTATCCGTTTGCCATTTTCCAGCCTTCTCTCCTTTCTCCTCTTTCTGCCTTCGTTTCTCTCGCTTTTGGTTTCTTCTTTCGCCTTTCTGTCTGTAGGTCGCGAGTTAGTACGAAAGCTCGCGAGGAGGAAGTCTGCTCTCAGCTCTAGACTCTCGTCTTCAACCTCGAAAGCGGCTGATCTTTGGCGACGAGTTCATTCGAAAGGGATGTATTTCTCATACAAATGTGCAAACAACGTCCTCAACGACACCTCGAAGATCATTTAAATCTAAACCTAGAGCTCGATCCTCGCTTGTCCATTAATCCTTTTTATTCTTCACGATTGTTCGAACTGGATTTCAATTGATTTATTTCTTTTAATTGCAATGTACTTCTGACGAACGTTTCTTAATTAATGTCTTCAACGATGCACGAAACGATACGAAGAACCACAGTAACATACAATTGTGCTAACATAACACGTGAAAGTCGATCGTGTTATGTTTCTATGGAAGGAGGATCGACTCGCAGACGCAGGATACGAACGATCGAAATCGGCGACGAGAATTTCCGCAATCGACAGCTCCGAGTAAACGAGTATACGGTGTTCTCAGTCACTGAGAACTATACGCGGATATATCGATCATCTATATATTGTATCGAAAATATGGCTACCAGATAGGAGCTCCGGCAACGTTATCTGTTTGATAACACCCTATATAGATTAGTTTGACTACTGGTAACGTCAGAGAGGCCCAAATGATATCGGCTTCATCGGCTGGCTCGATACTGTCCCACAGAGAAAATTTAATAAAGCGAAATTTAATAAAAAAAATAGATAGATAGATCACAGGTCAGGGTACAGATTGAAATAATAAAGTAGAGTTAAAATATTAGACCATAGATCAGAGTATAGATCAAAACAAAAGAATGAAATGTAGATAAAATATTGGATAGTAGATCAAGCTGCAAATTAAGATAAACTGTAGATCAAAAGAATGAAACAGAGCTAAAATATTATACTGTAGATACAAAATAAAGTATACGTTATACTGTACAGGCAAAATAAAGTATAGATCAAAAGACAAAAATAAAGATGAAATATTAGACCGTAGATTAAAATAAACTCTAAGTTATTAGACTGTAATATAAATGTTTTGGAAAATGGCTTATGATTATAAATTTGAAAATAATTTTTAGAATGACACCGTGTACAGACTTCTTAGTAAGATCTGAGAAATTAAAGAGAATCTTGTATTAGGAAACGAAGAATAAATTATTGATAATTTTAGCATTAATTTAATGAATAATGGAATTTCTATCCAGATGGTTTTATCCAGTATAAATAAAATTCTAAATTTGCTAGTATAATAAATTACTAGTATAGTATAATAATTAATTTGCTAGTATAATAAATTTGCTAGTATAATAAATTACCTCATCATTTTATTATTGATTCGAATTTAATGCTGTAAATATTAATAATAATATCCCTCACTGTGCTGTGACATTTTATTAAAAAGTTTTTCAGAGGAGTGAAATTAATTTCTTTTCTAATTATGATTGAATTCAATTACATTTAGAATTATGAATACAAATAAAACAAATGTATCTACCACTTCTACGAAATTTATAAAGACATATCTACGAAGTTTTTTAGTCTTTTAATCCTCGATTGATTGGTATCTTTAAGCCATAGATGATTAATAAGAGGTTGGATTAATTAAGTCACTTAATTCTAATTATTCCATGCTACATGATAAAATCTATTATATACTATTGTACAGGAAACATTTCTAGTATGTATAGCATACAAATCACAAATTAATCCTAACTTAAATTACAATAATATGTATATAAACATGATTTTATAGTTTAGATTAACTATAAGCTGCTACTCGATTCTACAGTTTAGATTAACCATAAGCTGCTACTCAATGATGCTGAAGTTTTGGATGTTAATTACATTGAAAACGAATTCTATACAACTAGAAATTAACTTCAGGAAAATTGGTTTAATTCAACTTGAACTGAAGAGAAATTAATTTAAAACAATAATTTATAATAATATTACAAATCCTCCAAATATTGAAATTTCATAAAATTATAAATAACACAAGTGAGGAGAACCCTAATGACGAAAAATTATTAGGCGAATCTTTGAGAAATCCCCTTCATAGCATCAATAATAAAGAGACGTAACTTGGTAATAACAAATTAATTAAAAATAATTAGATATTAACCGCAACGTTGGTTCGTAATGGATTGGAACGCAATGATAAATTGATTTGAAAAAAAAAAAAAAATTGATACTAGTAAACACCAATTTTGCTCTTGATAATTAATTTAATAAAGTAACATTCGTAAAAACATGCTTTCTTAGACATAAAGACACGTTATCACTAGACATCGTCGCGTCAGAAGGGAAAAAAGCTGTTGCGAACTAGAAAAGTATGATGTAGAAGAAGAAGAAATAATAGATTGCCGTATCTTTCACGTGTGACGATTTCACGTTGATATCTCGGGCCAATGGTAGTGATCTGTATTACTGTTTCTATGCTAGCTTGACATGAAAAAGAATCCAATAGATATACGCACGTGTGAGTGCCTACAATATTTACTATCACCGTTGTTATTATTTCGTAATTATTACACGATGGCCGTTTTTTATGTCAATCGTATCATTCCTCGTTCGGAATAATTTCTGTTTGATCGGGGTGATAATACTTCGTTAGTAAGAGTTGGCACAACAAGCTTATACTTATTATAGTTTATATTACGATATTATAATATAATATATACTATACTATTGCAAGTTCGTATTATTATAATATTATAACACACGTGTATTAGCAGTGAAACAAAATTTTGTTTGTTTTCACAGACAAACGAAATTATACTTTGAGAAAGTTAACATAAAATTCACTCCACATCGAGAAACATAATAGAAGACGATAGATATCTAACTTTCAACCTACTTAAATTAAGTTCTATAATAATTCCGAAGCAACGAAAAATTCAAGCCGAACCTCGCGTCATCAAAAAATCGATCGATCATTCGATAATGGAAATTCCACGGTATTATCGCACGGACGTTATCCGTACGTATGATCGTTCGAAGAGAAACCATCTCACGAAATGATGATTTTGTTTTTTTTCTTTTTTTCTATCAGGCAGTAATCTTGATAATCGTGGTGTGTGTCATCTTGTCTATAGACGCTTTTAAATGTCAAGGACGCGGCACAGTTCATATTTATTGCTGAAGATAACTGGCTAATTGTTGCTACTCGACTCGTGCCTCGGTTTTACCTTACAATTTGTTAATGACAAGAGACCCTCGAGGTGAAGTATCCAGGCTTAACCGACAAGTGCTACCGAACAGAAGCTGCCACGAGTGCAGCTGATAAAACGAAACCTCTTCCTTCCGTGTTTCGGCTTTTATGCACATGCTCGTTTGGAGCAAATAATGTCGCGTGAAAATAAAGTCCAACGAAGCACAAAGGGTGGAAAGTATTGCAGATATTCGTGATTTTTAATAGACGAGATTTTCTTTTCAGAATGATATTTAAGTGAATTTGATATAAATTCAACTACTAACTCCAAATATCGTTGGATATTGGAAACAAAAAAAAAAGAAAAAATTGGGAATTTTGAGAGCATGGCTTGCAATTTTGGAATTTCTAATTTGGTGTTTGTTTTATTAGTAATCTCTATTGGAGAGTATAAAGTACAAAATAAGATCTATAATGCAAATTGCTATAGTCATCTACGACTTGGTGTAACCACTTGAAGGGTGAATTTAAATTTAATGAATATTAATATTTGAATTTAATAAATTGTTTGAGGTAAATTCCTATTTCAGTTCTATTTATTTAATTAATATTCATCAAAATATGAATCTCCATGTAATCTATATAACTTCTTAGTAACAACTTTCGACTTTTAACTTTGGAACAATTAAACGAGTGGACGCGTGTATATACGCAAATATCAAATGATACAATTAATTTCAAGTTTTAAGGATCTTTGAATACATATTTCAATAATCTTCTGTGTATTCAGGAATAGTTTTATCTAATTTCTACAGTACAGGTATAATTGCAAAATATCTCGCAATTTATTTTCGATTTAAATTCCTGCAAGATTAAAAAATATCTCAAGTTTAAATGAAATATGAAAAATATTTCAATAATATTTAGATATTTATGCAATTATATATATATATATTATATACAAGTAAATATTTGAAAAACTTACTTATCACTATGCATGAAAATACTATAAGTTCTTTTTGTTTGCTAAATCGAGAGTGAGATTGGAAATATCGAAATTCGAGGATCGCAATTACGGAATTAAGACGATCGATTTGCACCGGTTATTGGGATTCTTAGTGACCCACAAACACGATCGATAGAACGATCGCGTCACGAGCTTTCTTTCGTTCGTTTTCTAGGACAGTGTAACGCACTTATCTGTCCATCGAGCACATGCACGACATATGGGCTGTAATCTCAACTTATCGTGATTGACGATAAGGAATATTTTTCTTCGCAAGAATGAACGAGCCGTATCTGTGTTATTAATATTACGAGCAATATAATAAACGCGTCGATCGGCAACGTTCTTGCACGAAATGAGCGGCGAAAATGCTTTACAATCGGTCGAATCGAATTTATATACTTATTTGCCGTGCCTTTTAAGATCATTCAGATAATTCTTTGCATTTGCTATGGTGAAGTTAATTTCTTTCCGAATTTGTTAAAAACTACTTTAAGTAAGTATTTAAAATGTAGAGAAAAGATGGGAGCTCGTGGAGAAAGTATGAAAAAGATTGATGATTTGAGAAATTTATTAAGTTAAGGCTGTGATATACTAAATGTCTATAACGATAGAATCTGTTTCGTTGACCATTTTCAAGAAATTAGATTAATATTAATATTCTCAAATTAAACTAATATTCTAAAATTTGGATATATTTCAAAGATGAAATAATCGCATTTTAAGTTTCAATTAATAAAAACAGTTTAATCAATTTTCAAATCATTTTCAATTTACGTATTTTTCCCCATATCTCGAGAGATTAAATTAAACTAATCATGATCATGATTTCAATCCTCGAACGTTAACTAGAATTTTATTTGCTTACAAAAAAAGAAAGACAGTTATTGTATCTTGTAATTGATTGCACTTTTTCGCTTTAATCTAGATTAAACTTAAAGCTGTAATCTAAAAATTAATATTTGTTATAAATAGACTGTTCTATGCCACAATAACTACCTAACATACGATATAAGAGATATAATAAATGAAATACAAGTAATGAGCGAATCGTATAAAATATCTGATAGTATCCTAAAAATCCTAAAAATCTTAAAGAAATCATCTCTGGGAATTCAAATTAGGTATTAATACTGTTATAGTTGCTGACAAATAAACGAAGTATAATTATTTGCAGAATAATCAATCTGTATTATAACGCCTTATAAAACACTACAATAAAAAGAGAATAATATATTTTAAATATATTTCAAAAAAGATAAATTAATAAGTTAGAACTATTTCAATCAATGAAAAAGTTACTTGATTCAAATTCAAAGATTTACAAAACTTAAAATATGCTCCAATATATTCTACACATTAATATTATCGAATTAAATAAATGATTGATAATAATTAAAATAAAAAGATCTATTGTAATCATGTACAGAAAACAATATTAATTTTGATTGTAAATTTTAAGGTTGTTAAAGAATAAAAATATAAGACTCGGTATATCCCCAGCGTTGAAACGCTAAAATATTAGTCATAGTTAGAATGTTTAAAAATTAATTTATCATAAATTACAGTATATTAGTCAGTCTGACAACTATAGTATCCTATATTTTCAGAAACGAATGTAGCATAAATAATTGCAAGTTCCGGGGAAAATTTGGAAAAAGTAATTTTCATAACTTCTATAGTTCTTCCGTGCTTCTTAATTCATGAAGTTGATCAACGTAACTTCTATACGATACAAGTGATAAAACACTCGGTGCTGTATGTTTGAGTCACCCAGCGTATTTGCGTCATTTTACACGAAATGTATATATATATATATATATACTCACGCAGATTGAAATCAACAAAAATTCATTATCAAATTCACGGAATTCTGAAACGGCATCGGTTATTTTTAATCCCGTGTTACGTCGGAGCCAGCAAAACGAAAAATTTTAACATCAATCAAAACAACTAAACTTACACGTAGTGAGTAGTTATGTCATCATATTCACGCATAACATGTGACGGAGGTTTCGTAAATCACCGGATTAAATAATATATTCATGTAAATTAAATCATACACACATACATACATACATACATACATACATGTATATACGGTTTTGCGCGATAACACGGTCGCAGCGTTGATAATTAACAGAGTGGTGTTTGTGTGGCAAAGATAAAAAGTATAATTACAGATTGACAAATTCGTGAATTTTTATGCATGTAATGGTTGAAATTGAGAAACGATGAAAAGAAAGACGATGGGAAAGAACTGTTGCGAAACTGTTTTTGTCGTTTAATACAAAGTAGAATTAGTTTTTGAGTATTGGAAAGAACATGAATTTAAGTCTCATACATTTAACAGGAGATAATTTCAAAATATATTAACGTGAAAATTAATTTTGACGGATCGAAGCAATTTTAGGGTTACATTTTGTTATTTCAAGGGATGTTTTCGACGAATGAAAGAAGACTGAAGTTAAAATATATTATCTTTCATATCTTCTTAGAGATTTCAAAAATATTATGATCCGTGAGTACAGTTGTTTCTTATTTTTTTTAGTGATAAAGATCTACTCTGTGACGAAAAAATTGAAAAAAATAAAAATAAAAATCATCGTTTTATCAACGTTACCGCTATTTGTAAAGATTTATTGCAAAATGGTATTTACTGAAAGCAGAAATATAAAATAAAATGTTCACGTAAGATTTAATAAATATTAAATTACGTACGTGGTAGGATAATAATAAAAATGTTTCAAATATATCTCCTCCTTTATTGAGAATTGACACTGTGCTCGAAAAATACGAAATTTTTCTTCAAAAATATTTCTCTATAATTATAAAATATTTCTATAAATATAAAATATTTCTCTATAATTTCTTCACGATAATTTTTACACATTGTTTTAAATTATACAGATCAATTCAATTATTTACGAAAATTTTTATCAATATTTTAAATCGCTCGTATAAGTATTCCAAATTACCATTTCTTTGCATATACTCTAAAATATACCCTAAAATATCAGAGATGATATTGCTTGAGGATCCATAATATTTTTATTTCAATTTTAAAACTAAACAAAACAATCCTCGGAGCTCAATTTCTTCAAAAATATGTATATATTTCATTAATCATCATTTTTTTAAATCTTAATAATTCCTGGATAATTTGTGTCTTTAATTTGTGAATTTCTCAGATTTA
>CAJDYZ010002134.1:10403-23932 GCA_903986555.1 Heterotrigona itama
CATTCCACGCTCTAAAAACTAGAATTTCATTTCTAATAATAAATCACGATTGTTCTTTTCTTCCTTTTAAGGATAATCTCTGATGTTTCAAGAATTACCAACTATTTCTATATTTTCATGTTCTTACAAATTTTTATCTTTTTACAAATTTCTTTCCTTTCAAAAATAATCCTTCATGTTTCAAAATATTACCAACTCTTTTGACATAGTTTTCGCTCATTTTCCAATAGTGACTTTGATTTTTCTTTTCGTCCTTATTTTTTTATAGTTTATCATACATGGAAAATTGCAATCGCGACAAATGATTACGTGGCCAGAATCCCTCAACCAATTATTTTCTGTTATCTGCCAGAATTTTTTTTTTTTTTTATCGGTAGTCGCGTTAGTGATATTTCGAAGCTTTCGTAACGATCGCTTTGTTCCCTAACGATATTTTCACAAAAAAAAAAAAAAAACTTACTAACAAAGCGTGGAGCAGGAATTTTTCAAATTTACGCAGCTCAGAATGAATTAAACGAGGTAAGAATTCTCGAGTTAATTTCTATAAAAAAATGAGACAAGTTTCCTTCTATTCAGAGAATTATACGTTTAAAAAAATCAGGATACCTTTCACTGTAAGTTTCTTTTCATAGTAGGGTAGAGAAATTTCGAATACAAGCGTTAATAGTAGTCAAATGATTAAATTGATAAAATGGAATTGCTGAAATTATGCAGAATTTATGCGGAATTATGCAGATTCAATTGTTAACTTGACGAATTAGAATTGTTGAAATTTTGAATACTGGTTTGACGCTCACTCAGTACTTACGTATAAGTAATTATCTTTCATAAATAATTATTAATCTTGAATTATTTAATTGACAAGTTAGAATTATTGAAATTTCGACTCAGTAGTAGTCAAAGTAATTTCCTCTAATTAACTCCTTCCTCTAATTATCAATTTGATAAATTTGAATCGCTATAATTTTAAGTACTAATGTTGGCGGTGTTGAGTATAAAAATTTCATTTTAATTATTAAATTGGAATTAACAAATTGGAATTATTGAAATTTTAAATACCAATATTAGCAAATGCAAACTCTCAAACATTGTACAACTGGACAAGTTGTTGAAATTTCGAATACTAATCTAAATATTTAGATTTAATAGAATTCGTTTTATCAATAATGTGATCGCTGAAAGAAAAAAAAAAAAAAAATAGGAAAATAAGAGAAAAGAATCGTAGAATTTAAGATGTGATGAGGATTCTTCTTTTCAATTTTCCTTTTCCCGTTTTTTAAAGGAACGTTGAATGATGAGAAACGTTGAACGTTAAAACACGATAGAACAATGCTTCTTCCATCTAGGCTAAGTTTCCAAACCGAGGTTTACTTGTCTCTGTGACGTCCATATTTTTTTTTGTTACTCTTCTTTTCTTGAAAATTTGCAGAGTTTACTCTTGCACGCGCAGTAGCTTCTGATAGTGTACAATCTGATGATGGGATAGGAATTGATTGTGGAGTCTGTTTTTCGATGATTACTCCATTGGTTACTTCTGCTGTTACTTCTGATTTAACTTCTGATGTAACTTCTGGTGTAATTTCTGGTGTAACTTCTGGTATCGCTTCTGATGTTACTTCTGGTGTTACTTCTGATTTAACCTCTGATGTAACTTCTGGTGTTATTTCTGATTTAACTTCTGATGTAGCTTCTGGTGTCACTTCTGGTATAATTTCTAGTGTAACTTCTGGTATCACTTCTGATGTAACTTCTGGTGTAACTTCTAGTGTCACTTCTGATTTAACTTTTGGTGTCACTTCTGATTTAACTTCTGGTATAATTTCTGGCGCTGCTTCTAATGTAACTTCAGGTGTACCTTCTGGTGTCACTTTCAATGGATCTGGCTTCACTGTCGTACCTACTAACAATATTCAGAGTAAAAATGTGGAAAATTTATAAAATATAATATATAAATTTATAAATTTATAAAATATAAATGAAAATTTATAATTTCAATATAAAATATAATTTATAATTTTGAATGTAAATTAAATTCGTTCATATGTTCATAGATAAACGTCAAAACGCCAATTTTTAACTGTTTTTATCCTTTCATTTGATTATAAGAAATTCTAATTTTGATTATGTTGTCTTTCTAACTTAATTCGACAATTTATTAAAACTTGAAGTTAAAAAAATTTAACTCTGAAAAGATAATTGCTATAAATAATATATTACACGATAAGACAGTAACAAAACAAATGCGCATCGTTATAAAAAATGATTTACAACATGTAGGAATATGAAGATACACGCAATATATACATATGCTTGTAACATAAAAAAATTGATAAAAATATATATCACTATGAAATATTTAAAAGCTTGAAAAATATGAGATGTCAAAGATATCAAGAATTAAAAGCAATTAAAATAAAATAGTTCAAATACCTTTGTCCACTTCATCTGTGGAATTTATTTTGCCATTGATGGAATCTTTATCTACCGAACAGGATGTCTTTTGTGGTTCTAAAAAGACGAAAAATTCTTTGATAAACTTCCCATTTTAGAAAAATGATCGATCAAATTAAATCATCACATCACATGTTACTATAATATCAAACTGAAAAGGACAAAACAAATGACACTTAACTTGTTAAACGGAATTTCTTGGAATTTCTTCTTTAAATGCGAACACAGAGTGAAAAAACTTATGGGAGAAGCTACTTAATACAAGCTGCAACTACTTGTGAATTCTTCTTTGCAAAACCTCTTTGCAAAAAATTATCGACTAAAATGATATAGTAAGTTCGATATAGTAATTTCAAAGAGAAATTTCCTTCGCGATTAATTCGAGGAAAATTAACAATTAACCGCACAATCTCTATAAGTCAAAATTTTTTGTTAACTTTATTAAAGTATTGTTAACACTAGAACTCACTGGAATCAAAGTAATCGAAACGATCACTTTGTAATTTCTTGCACCCTAATTTATCTGCTACGATTTTAAACTAGTTTCAGTGTTACACCTCAATTCTAGTGTAAAACCTACTTTATTTGAAAACTCGAAAAAAAAAAAAAAAAAAAAAAAAACGTAAAGAACTTCTCCACACTTCTTTCTTTTTCTCGAGATTCAAATTATCGAAATTTGATCGTACGAGGAGAGGTATGTAATTTAGTTTGATGTCGCGATTTCAACGGGTTCTACACGAGAAACAGTAATCCTCATTCACATTCAGACGCCACAGATTATTGAAAAATGATCCACGAGACATTTCATTATGATTCTGCACGAAACGCATCTTTATTCTGATCAAATTACTTGATTAAAAATTAGTCAGAATCCTTGCCTCATCGGCTGGAAGAGTGGTTCACTGAAACGATTGGCTCGATAGACAACGATTGCCCTGGTGAACCACTCGGGCAACCGAGTATGGCCCCGTTAAACATCGTGTCACAGTCTTCATCGAATTCCATTGCTGACCAATACACGGACTCACCCGAACTGTCCACGTCCTGTTCCACACTGTCCTCCGTCATCTCGACGTTCTTCGAATTCGGCTCCTGAAATTGTTCACGAGAACATACCGATGTTAAACGATCGATCAAACGAATGGCGGGAGGAGATATATCGACAGAGGGATATTTGCAAGGTGATTCGAATGATGGAAAAATTCCTTTTCAAGCGAAAAGCAAGAAACAAAATATTTCATTGCGTCAACTTGCAGAAGAAAGACCACACCCACATCGATTTCGACAGATCGTTTTTTTTTTTTTTTTTAAATACCGATAATTAGAAAATTAAATTAGAAATCGATGTTTCTAGAGAAAGAGGGAAAGATTGTGTAACATCATTTAAAAAAATCATCAAGATACATGCAAAATTTAAAATCAATCGAATCATTCGAAAACTTGTCTAAATAAATATACACTCTAATTCTAATGCGACTTTGTTTCTTACATGTCATCGTTGATCATTGTCTGTAATTATTATCACATCGCTAGATACAACAGAAAGTGTGAATTTCTCAAATTGTTTTTACATCCACGAAATATAGAGCTAGCACAAGACTGTTACTTTTATATATTGCTTTTACCACGTTCTCGTTCACTGGCAGATCCTTGTTCCCGTCTTCGATCTTGTTCTTGCTGTTCTCGAACAATTCTCCAGCCTCCTGTCGAAGTTCGTTCAACTCTGTTATAGACACCTCTTTATTCGTCTCGCATTCGCTGCTCCCTGTGCTGCTTGTGCTACAATCGATAGGCTGAAAATTCATACGAAAAATATTTGACCAAATGTCGAACCAGGAAATGTCCTCTCTCGCTGAAAATTGCTGATTAAAATTACCAGGAACACTTGATGATCGTTGTTGTTCCGTCTCGGAATACCGTTCTCAAAAAAAAAAAAAAAAAAAAAAAATGAATTTTCAAATCTATCTAGGTCTTGAAATGTTCAATATTTTGGCTCTCGGTCGTTAACCCCCGAGTCTGTTGATTATTGTTTTGTTCCATATTGTTCGTTTTTCATATTGTTTTGAGGGCAATACTCGCCACACCGTTTCTTTTAACATTTAACCTTTTTGTGTGTGGAAAACCTTTTCTTTTAATATTTAACCTTCTAGACCGAAAAAAGTTGATGTGCAAATAGTTTGGTAAGATTTGGAAGAAAGAAAAAAGATATGGAAATTCCGTAAAGAATTACAGAATTACAAAATTTAATACCCTTTATTCTAGATTATCTATGGTTTTATAAATGGCCCTGTTTTTTTTTTTTTTTTTAGGAATCTTATTTGTGTTATATATACTGCGAATGTTTATGAAAGAAATTTAAAGATGCAGGAAATGTACATAATTCACAAAGATTTAATCTGGTTATTACTAGATTTTTAATAAAAAATCCATATTTTTCTAAGTAAAATTTGAATTTTAGAAAAAGCGAAACTAGACAGAAAAATATTTCCTCTATCAATCTGTTGATCTGTTTTCTCTCATTATTACACAAAGTATCGTACTTTGGGCCTTTTATATTTTTTTGCATATTACACGCACATTCTGTGCATTTTTTCATCTTAAAATTTCTTAGAAATGGAAAAAAATTTCTTAGAATTTATTGATTCTCCTCATTATCAATCGTTCCTCGTTCATGTAATTAAGAGTTCAGGTTCTGTATAAAATAGATGGAGACCAACCAACAGGAGGTCATTTAATCGAGTTGACTAAAATTTCCATTAAAATAAATGCGATTTACACCGTACTTACATTGAAACTGATATCATCCGCGCTCTCGCAGTCTGCCAGCCTCTCAAGTTTCGCACGTGTGGTCTCGTTCTCTGATTCCTCGGTGCTCTCATCATCCAAACTCATTTGAGAATATTTACGCTTTGCGTCCTGGTGTATCGGACTGCCGACAGATTCTGATGTTGGTGCCTATTCATCGTTCGACACATTTATAAATAACAACGAATAATACACTGCTAATGGCTAATTGAAAAATAATCAATAGTCCGTATTATACAGTTAGTACACAAGTATGACAGTGGCCATAGAAAATGATTAAGAAACGGATATAGAAAATTACTACAAAAATGATTAGACACATAATCAGACGATACTCCAAACAAACCTTACTCGGATCATAGTTGCCATTATTAGCTTATTTAGCCGTGAGATTAAAAATCGTACAGCTTATTCGCATTAATTATTCTTTTATCGTATTCGAAACAGAAACAGCCCAAACAAATTTTACTTGGATCAAAGTGGATTTACAACCAGGTTGAAGCATTATTTGAATGATATACTGCTTAAAAATAGCACAACTTGTTTGGCTATTTATCACACAGTTCATTTGATTTGATAGTTATCTAACCATACATAAAAACAATTACGCGTTAATTTACTCGAATAAGCAAATGATCTTATCTCGAATTATTTCGTCGCGTTTAATTAAACTCTTGAATTCAATTTCACTCGTTTGAATGCGAGGGGAGAAGAAAATTTGTAAAAACGAATACTTAATGTCGTGAATAATGGTGTTCGAATGAAATTGAAATGATCTCAAGCCTTCCAACAAACGATCTAAAGAATCTTTTACTTACTGGTTCGAGATCCGTGCGACTTATGCGAATTTTCGTCGGTGGCGGCGAATGCGACGACTTGGACGTTTCCAGACAAGACAAAGTCGACAGAGTCAATCTGATGGATTTGATCAGGGCCTTCTTGGCCTCGATCATCGTCTTGTCCTATATCCATCACCGAGACTATTATCGTGCTAATTTTAATTATGTGTCTAAATACTAACCGAGTCTGACGTTAATTCAAATCTAGCTACTTGTTAAGCTCGTTCAACACACTCGACGAACAATCACGTACGACACATTAACATTAGAACTGATGAGACAATGAGGTAGAATTTCAAGATTCTGGTGCTAATATTTATAAATCGTCGCAAGAGAATACAGGAATCACAAAAATAGAATGACATGCACGAATGTAGTATACCATATAAACATATTACCAAATCGATATTCAAATAGACTAACTATAAAAGAAAAAAGAATGCAACGAAATTAAGGATGAGTTGGTTTACCTTGTTGAACGTTCTGCGCCTGGATTTCACTGCCTTCAGATTCATCGCTCTTAACCGCCTGCGACTCCTTTGCACCAATTTTACCTGGATTGGTATTAATTTCTTTTTAAACAATTATACAGTCTCGTCGGTAACTTTCGGTTTCGCGCGTTTGGGCTATTATCGAATTGCGAAAAATCCAGGACTTGAAAGTAGAAACTCAAAGGGATAGAGATATTCGTTTTATTCGTCAGGAATTATTTTCTACACTGAATTTTTCAATAGAATGTTAAATGAATTATTGTTAGTTGAACTCTTTGTGTTTCGACTATTAAATTTCAATTTTATATTTACATCTAAATGAATGTAACACTACGTATAGTTTTACGCCTTTCAATCAACGCGTAAAAATCGCGAATTCGTCGAAGCAATTATAAGTTTTACAAAATTTAATTTTAAAAATTAAAAACTTGTCACAACGTACCATTCCGCTCGCTTGCATCCGTGGGTAGCCCAGAATATAAGCACCCACGTTGAGCCCGACTCTAATGATTCGAAGGATCACTAATCCCGGTAGAAAAAGCAACCACGGCAGAGGTCTCACGAGTTCTATCTTCCCAAATATCTTGCCATTCTCCTCTGTTTTACCATGCAAACGTTAGAGATTAATATTCACAGCGTTCATAAAGTAATTTCTGTACTGCTTAAATTAATTCGAAAAATATATGCACGTAAAGTAATATAAAACATGAAATATTATATACAAGGACAGTATTAAAATGACACATGAAATAAATATAATAATAAAGAATAATGTAGAAAATTATATATATGACGCAATAATACATAAAATAATAATCGTTCAATTTTCATTGTTCTCTGAATATTTTTGAAAGGATAGAATAATCTTCAAATTCCTCTAAAATCTAATTTCCAAGTTGTACAATGATCTTTGTTAAATTGTAATAAACTTTTAATGATTTTCAATTTTTCTCAATTTTTAAAATTAAATTTTTAATTCCTGGATATCCTCGGTTATGACAATGATAGAGTAATTCGTAAGAATAATTCGAACGTACCGGCCGCGACCTCCTGAGCTGGTAAGCTCCATTGTGCGGACTTTTCGACAACCCATAAAAACGAGTCTACGAGTTTGAACAATGTCTGACCCACGGAAGTCTGCACCGTTGTGACAATTAGCGATTCTATCCATCCTGTACTTTCTTTGGGTGTTACCTGAAGGAAATTTCGAACGGAGCTTTGTTTCTTTGTTTCCATCCTCGATTTGCTTACAATTAGTCATTTTCAATACTCACATCGGCCGTAGTTTTATCATCCGCCATGGTTAAATTCGATCTGCAAGCGGAAGAAAATAAAATTGTTAGACAATATAGCGTACTAAATAGCATGCTAATGATTATACTAAAATAAAAAAATATAATACGTCGATTATTAAAGAAAATAGTAGACATATTCAGTTATAAATACTTGATAATCTATATTAATTTAATTATTTAATAGTATAATATTTAATTATTTGATATTATAGCATAATTTACATTTCGAGATTTCAAAATCAAACTGAATTAATTAATTTGACTTTAAACAATATTTCACATGAATTATTTCGAAAGAAAGATAGAGATGTGTCCGTTTGAATTGTTTCAATGAAATGGAATTATTTGTAAATCCGTGTAACAGATTGGTAATCTAACCAAATTTATTCGTTTATTTCCATTATGCACCGACAATTATGGTGTTTTTATCGTTAAATAATATTTTCACGGGCTTGTTTTTCTTTCAAGGAGAAAACTAAGTCTTCATTATTTCCTCGTTATGTGTACCTCAACTTTGAAATCTGTCGTTCAAACGGCTTGATTAAACATTTGCCTTAATAATATTGACAATATTATTAAAACCGAGAGACTTGACAAAAACGTTTGCTCAATCAAACAAAATCCAGTATTTCTTCTTTTTCGCTTGATATTCTGTATATTTTGTAAAATCATCGAAAGCCACGATTTTCCAATCTCTTCTTCGGCAACGAACAATCAATCAGAATGTTTGTTTATTATTGTCAGGGGAGCGTGAGATAGCACAGTATTATTTATAATCGAAATCATTTTTATAAAATAATTTGTTCAAATTATTCCGTGTAAACTGTCGTAAATTCACGTGTAAAAATATTTAGTAATAAAATAACCAAGTACGCTGAATAATAATAATAAAACAATCATCATCGAATATTTATGATTTATTTAAAACGGAAGAACATAGAATGTAAAACAAGCATAATTCTTATGAAGAGTATTTAATGAACAAAATAAGAAATAAAAGTTTAATAATAATAAAACAAGCCTGGATTAATCGTAGATTATTTTATTATCAATCAAAATTATACTTTGTACTTGTAATATATATTATAATTTGTAATTTATTAAATAAATAAAAAACAAAAAATTCCTTACGTAGATGTATATACACATAGGATATATATGTATTGTAAATCGAAAAGATATATTGTAGAATACGTATAGATATATCAAACCAAATTCCAACGAAATTCTCGACGAATTATCAACACCTAACAAGACGAAGTGATACTAAAAACATTAGCATGCAGTTAACGTGCAGTTGTTGCTCAGTGAATGCTCGATCGAGCATTATGAGCAGAGTTGCAGTGAAATAATAGAGCCATCACTTTCGTGATAGAGACACGGTTGCCCTATGACACGAACCTAATAACATTTTCAACTTTGTTAGCCGACCAGTTTCACGTGAATAAAATTCTGTTCTTTTATTGAGCAGCAACGAGACGGTATTAAATAAACAATAAGAAATGCAATAATGATAATTCATCGCTATCGGCACAAGACATGACCTCTTACTCTTCACTATCACTTGATGAGCACAGAAACACCCATGATCGTTGAATGTGTCCCTGATGGAAAAGCGCTACACGATCGCCGTATCAAACTGTGACGTTCGCCACTGTCTGTACCAGTTACAGAACTGATTTTTCTGTAAGTTTTATTAACGTAAGAAGGAATTTTTATTTCGTCTTCTTGTCTCTAAGAAATAAGGAGATTTTTATAGTTTCTCTCTTTTCTTTTTTTTTTTTTTTTGAAACGTTGAATGGAACGAAACTTTATCTCACAAGATTTTCGTGTGTAGGGGGAAATTTTACATGACATTTTTTTGTTTATTTTTGTGGATATTTGAACGAAGCAAACAATGAAAGCAATGATTTACGAAAAAGAATTGTTCTATTCATTTATTTATTTATTTTATTAGATTAATTTTTTAATATGATTGATTTAAAGTAACAGATAAATTCTAGATATTAATTTCACAAGTGATATGATTAAACATTTCCCTTATTTCTATTCGAATATTTATCTACTAGCATATATTTCTATATAAATCTACTAGAATATATTGCTGTATAATCGAGAAATTGTATTACACTTGGTACGTAATTATTGTATTTATTACATTTTGGTACGTAAAAGCTCGTACAAAGGAAAATTATTACTCCAAAATGTCAATATTTATTTTGATGATGTATCATCAATTTTATACTGAAGACTACATGCATAAAATAATCTATGCAGAGTAATCATATGCATAAAATAGTCTGTCGTAGATAAAAATACACCTATTTGTAAATAAAGTATGAAGCTATTTCCAATCTTCCTTATTCAGCAGAGAGTATTCTTTAACTATTTACAGTTTCGAAAGATTTGCGTTGCTATAAATTCCCAACAGATTAAATTTCCTCTTTATTGCAAAATTCCATTCATTCTGTGATTTTTCTAGAAATTCAAAAATCATTCGAAAAATTTTTTAAATTAACTTACTGCACGTTTATTATTTCGTTCAAGAACTAGTTAGTTAGATATGAGTAAAAGTAATGAATTGAATTTGAGTTAATCCTCTACGATCAAATTGTTCAATTACGAGAGAGATAAATTAGTATTATAGAATTTTAAATTACTTTATAATAAATGCGTGTGCCGATCAACAAACAGTAGATCTTAAGAGATTAAATTGGCTAGATAATAAATGTAGAATCTACTAATTGCGATAAGTAGATTTATTAACGAGAATGGTACACTGATAAAACACAATAGTACAACGACACGTAGATAAACTAAGCTTTGACAAACCTAGATTCAAGGAGTTGCAACGTATAAATGTCAAGTTGTTAGCAAATAGAATAATTTCCATATTGCCTTATCGAGAAACAAAACCTAGAAAATTGGGATATCGAGCAAATACGAGATCCAGGAGTAGAAAAGAAATTGTCTGAGAACGATTTGAAAGAAATGAAATAAAAACTTCATAAGGCTGGCAAATTTTCCAAGTTTCCTCTTACAACCGAGGGTCAAAAATAGATCTCAATAACGTAAAATGAATAGTAAGTTGATTTTTAAAAATTGTAAAAAAAAAAAAAAAAAAAGAATCACGCGACGAAACAAATTTGAATTTTATCGAGCTTCGTAAAATAGAAGGACGAAGAATTTAAATATTAAATTGAAGAACATCATGATAAGAACCAATAATTTCTCTTGAAATTTCGTAAAATTATAGAATCCAAGTGGAGGGCAAAATAGTGGAAAATATTTAAAAATTACTTTGATAATGCCAACGTCGCAGTGTAAGATTGCGGGTGTAATAGCAATTTTTGGATTAATGAATAAACAGAATACGACCGCCAATTCGAATGCAATGCGAACCAAGGGAATTCGCATTCGTTATTCAACCATTCGCGGCGTTCAAGGTGATTCGGCTTGCTGTTCGAATTTCACGAAAACCGATACACTATCACGGACGGTTGCGCGAAATTTTTCTCGCCGAGGCGGCAACACCAACGAATAAACAATAAACGAAAGTAACGATAATTTCACTATCGAGAAGGCATGACCCGCCGTTATCCGCCAGCGAACGCTGAAACTTCCATAACGAACGCGCGGATATGAAATAAAAATGATCAACAACGTCGCGAAAAATATAGCACGATACACACGTTGTTACACGAGTGTATACGTTGACACACACATACACACACACACACACATACACATATATATATAAACACGTAATTGTTATATTCTACTGAATAAAAGGGATGAAAAATGTGAACTGTTTTACAGGGAAGCAGACACAGAGCACGATATCTAACTTTCATTCGTGATTATTGAATGATCTTTATTTATTATTCAATAGATAACGTGCAAAATATTGTCTATCACACATTGAATGACGAGTAATAATATTAACGATAGTAAATAGTTCTTTATTATTCGATGGATAATAAATAAAATGGTATGTGTATGTTGAATAATATATTGAATGATATGAATAGTAATATGTTAAATTGTATAATAATAATATATATAATATATATAATAATATACATATGATATATATGTATAATAATAATTGTATAATAATAATAATAAAGTATGTTGTAGAATGTATAAAATAATGTTTGCCTTGTAAATATAATCTTTTTGGATAGTCTTCGTCGATAAAACAATATGAACATGAAAATTATTGAATTTGAAAAACCAAATACTCTTTGTCAATATGCAATGTGTTTCTTACAGATAAGAATTTTTATTAATAGACACATGCTGTTTCTTTGCATGACAAATTGCAATCTTTATTAATAAATATAGTTCTCCCAATAAGTATTGACGTAAATAATTTAGTAATATCAACAAAATAGATTACAATTTTTCGATAAAAATTATTTCATTTTTAATTGAAACGTTATAACTCTAGTGAGACAAATATTTTTATTTGTCGCTGATACAATTCGTGATTAATAAGATGAAATAAAACGCAACATTGCTAATTATAATAAAATAATTAGAAACGATATCTAACATGTAAACATACACATAGATAAATATAAACATAAACATAAACATAGTTCGATGCCAAATTAAATTCGATTCTATTGACATCAATATTATACGACAGAGACACCTAATTTAAAATTTTCACAATTATTTCTATAAGCAATTGATACTGGCAAAAAAATTAAGAACGAAACATTTAACATCTAATGAATCACTATCAATATTTAATAAATTATCATTGATGCCTATACTTGATTAGTAAATTAATTACATTTAGGTATATTCGAAATATAATAAATTGTGACAAATAGCGAATTATTGTCAATTTGTAATAAAAGCTATTAGATTTACGTGTCTAGAAACATCCAAAAATGTACAGACATATCCACATTTATTCTACCTTAATATAATTTTAATATTATTATTTCTGATTACTTTGAAAACGTTTTTGCAATTGATTGAATGAACATATACTAAAATCAGACACATTAAACACGGAAATTAACAACGGGACTCACCGAGACGCGTCAACCAACCGGGACTGCTCACAACTAACTATCTATTCACAAGGAAGCTCGTTTTTCTATTGTTTGGGTCGTCGAGGGCAGAATAAATCGAACGGTTATACTAAATCTCTATCCGATTTCTTTGAATTTGAATCGTTCTGCACGAAGATTCTCAGATGTTCTCCAAATCCATCTCTTAAACTCGTCCGCCATTCATTTCTAACAAATTCTACTAATTCTAAAGATCTATTTCCAAGCTAATCCAAATTTCTTGAGGATTTCAACTCGAGTCATTTCGATCTATTCGGATAATCTTCATCAATGAAATACGTAATCGAACAAACGAACTCTTCAGCAATTCAATCGAGTGAAAAAAGTAGAAGTAGTAAAAGTAAAAGTAGAACGAGTCAAATCTAGTGGCATCGTTCGAAACACTCTCAGGACACTTTTTATTTTTAAATCATTTCGACTTGCAATTGAAATTTTGCAAATTTGCAAATTGCAATACAACTTTCACGGATCGTCCGCTGTGTCTGATTCAATTATTCTTCCAATTTTAAAATCAAAGACTTTTGTTACGTACAGAGGTGTGTATGTCCTGTTCGGTTC
>CAJDYZ010002143.1:0-15437 GCA_903986555.1 Heterotrigona itama
GATTTCAAATAATGAGCTTTGATCTTTCAAGAACTGGATAATAATGAAAAATCGTAGACATGCATTGTGTAGGCCAAGACGCTTGTTGAGATATTTGTTAATAACTAATTAACTGGACGAAAAATCGCGTCCAAAACTGTAAGGGAACGTCACTTAAGATTTATACTGTATTCTTTAATTTCAAAAGTGCACAAATTGTTTTTGAAATTTGAATAATTAGTGAATATCCAACAGATATAGGAAAGAGAAATACGTCTGTCCTTGTCGTCCAATAGTGCGCTCCTTCTTTGTTACGTCACGTGTGTCTGTCCTTTTTGCACAGTATCGCGCTTCTTGTCTAACAGTAGTTCAGATACCTCCGTTTGTATTCTATATTCCTGTTACATTACAGAATTTCTGGAGTCAGTTCGAGACGGAATGACAACATCCGATTAAAAAAGAATAGCACTATCACGCGACAAGGAGAGATATACTTTTCTGTCTAATTCATTCGATATTCGTTAATTACTCGATTTCTAGCACGAAATTATGCACTTTTGGAATCGTAGAATAAAGTCCAATCTACAAGCAATATTCACGCATAGTTTTATGTCGGAATTGTTGCTTATTTTGTCAGTTATTAATGATTATTGCACGACACTCCGTTACTACGGATAATTGACACGATGAATTTTAGCATAATTTGGATTAACAGATAACCAATTAATGATCTTTGTGCATAGAATATAAAGTACAGAGTTTAAGGAAGCTTCTGCGATTTCAAGTAATGCGTTTTAATCTTGCAGAAGCTTAACAGTAATGAAAAATTGTTGACATGTATCACGTAACACCAGACACTCGTCGAAATAATTGTTAATAATTAATTAATTAAATACAAAATAATATTCAAAATAATATAGGAATGTTGCTTTAGGTTTATACTTTACTATCCAATTCCAAAAGTGTACAAATTTATCCCAGGAATAGAGTAATTATCGAACATCTGGTAGATTAGAAAGAAAAGTGTATCTGTCCTTATCGTAGAATAATGAGCTCCTCGTCTGTTACGCGGTACATGTTTTGCCCTTATCGGACAATATAATGTTCCTTATCTAACAGTAGTTGAGATACCTCTTTGCATATTCTATATTCCTATTACACTTTCGAATTTTTGGTCGTAAATGTCGTGAATTTTTAGCCCAATAAATGGTAAGAGCACCTAGTTCATAAAAAGAAAAAAGAGTAGTACTATTGTACAAAAAGAAAACATATTTCTCCGTCTAATTTATCTGATATTCATTAATTATTCAGTTCTATAATTATTCAAATTAAACAAATTTGCGAGAAAAATCCATTAAAACGATTAATTTATGACTATAACTTTTTCAGTTTCATTTTTCTAATTAGATCCTACATCTTCCTACATTTCATATATTCCTTATTACATACTATACTTTTTGTTTATAATAAAACTACACACTCTGTGTCCCTGTTTCTAATTTTTTAACGATTTTGACGATATTCAAATAAATGATACTACTATCTATATAATTGTAGAAAAGAAACACAATACTGTGCAACAGAAATGTTACTTACCTTTATTTCTGACTATAGAGATTTTATAATTTGTTCTCTTAACCTAATAGCAATATTTCATGGCAACAATTAAATTAAAGTGAATACAATCAATTACATTATAAAAGCAAATATTGATTAGTATCCCAATAATTTTTTAATTATGTAAAATTCTACTTGAGCATGCTGAAACTGAGATACTCTTATTTTGCACATTGCACATGATATACTGCATTAAACATGTTTCAATACCTTGTCCTTGAGTTTGCTGACGGACAATAACAGCCAAACCATGCTCTAATTGATGACCATTAAATATATCCATTGATGAGGTCATTATCTCAGCATATATGACCAAACGTCCTAATTCCTTTGTTGTTAAATTCTGTAGGAATGAAAATTTAAGAAACAAATCTTCAAAACAATAAATTATTATAGATATTGTTAACTTCAATATGTTTTGACAACATACATTACCTCAAAATATTCTACAGTTGAGAAATTGTCAGGACATTGATAAACCATAATTGGCAGGAATGAAATTGAAGCGGGTTGTGGAACTGTGCTGCTTTTACAAAACTGGATTTCCAGTTTTGGCATTTTTAAAGTGTCACCTTCTTTCATTCTATCCTTCAATCTCTCTAACAATTGTACTTTTAACTATAAAATATTTAAAAAAATGCATATAAACATTCATATTTTTTGTTCCATAAATCTTATATAAATCTTCTGCATGTATTATTCACATATAATTTTCTAAACATTCACTTTATAAAAATTATTAGGTATTATTCACAGAAAAATTAGTAACTTTCACATGGCACAAGCGTAGTTAATTCAAAAGCAAGAAATATAGCGTGAATCGGTAGAAATCATTATCTTTAGTATGCTTTAATAATGATAGCAATTATAGAATCATTTTTAATATGCTTTAGTAATAATAGCAAAATAATTTATTGAAGACTGTTACATAGTAAAAAGGGAGACACTGTTAGACATGGAATCAAATGTAATACAAATAATATTTATACTATAAACTTTAAGAAGGATAATGCTTTTATGTAAATTCAAATCCATACCAAGACAATTTCTCATAAATTTTTCATTTCTCAGATTGCTATAAGTCATTCAGATTCAACTATATTGACATTGATTTAAATTTGTAGATACATATTAAAATTGATCCCATCCCTAATTATTATATAGTAATACTTGCTTTCAGCGGCATTTCTAAAAGCAATGTTAAATTGACAAGAATGCTTTTAGTATTATTTTTTGACAGTGACTGCCAGAAGGAAAATAATTACTTATTGTGTAAAATCATCCAAGTCAGTTATCAGTCAGCCAAATTATTCACAAAACGCTTATATCTCCTTCAACAAAGTTGAAAAATATTGCGCACAAAATGACATTAACAGTATTTAACAACATTATATAATAATGTTGATAGACTCCCTTCTACCATGCTTCATTCAATAAATTTTTTCCTAATTCTGGTAATATCAGATACTGAGAATAATAATCCTTATTGCTTTTTTATATGCAAACGCAATTTGTATAGAACAAAAATCACCTATGTAAAAAATATCACTGTCATAATTAATAGTTTACCAAATACATATAAATATTTTCTTCAGAAATAATATTTGGATTTCATACCTCGTGACGCCCCAAAAAGAAGGCAGGCGTATAAGTTGCAGGTGCAGTTTTTTGTGAACTACTACGAATTTCCATTTGAAGATGTGCTTTCAATAAATCATTGAATATTTCCAATCTAGTTGCATTACTTTCCTTCAAAGCATTAAATTTACTTTCTTCCAGTTCATATTGCATTGGATCCACTTCTAGATGTATTTGAGAAAAAACAAGCTTTCCACCACTTTCTGGAAGAGTGGCAAGTAAAATACTTGGTGTATGCCATGTTTCCTCTGTTCCAAGTACTTTTAGATCAAACGAATGCGAATTTCCCTTTTTGTCTTTTACGCTTACCGATGCTGGTGGAGATACACTAGACACTCTGAAAAAAAAAAAATTCTGAAATTTCTCGAACTAAATTTCAAAATGATCAAACTCAAATATTACAAATATTATTCTTCACACAAAAATACATTTTCTATCTTCAACTTGTAAGCACACAAAATTATAGTTAAATCTTACTTTATGTCTTCATGATCCTGCGAGAATCTCGTCCTTACGGGAGATGCCTGATAACAAAATATATGATGCATCATGCGTACGTGCTTCCATTTCCCATAAGAAAAATGAACCAGCTCATTTTCTCGTACTTCTGCCGTTTTAAATGATGGAAGTAAAATATGAATTACATCAGAGCATAAAGCGAGCAGTTTACCACCGCGAAGAATATATTCTACGATTTGGCTTCCAATCTCATTGCCAACGTTTCCACAAACAACCACTAAAGCTGCATTTCCTATCCAAGCGTCATTACGCGCTTCTTCTGATGATAACACATAAATAGTGTATCTAATTATAAAAGAAATCCAATAAATATCTTACAAGATTTATTATTTTTTCATATATTGCGTTAAACTTCAACGTTTTGCTATTATGTATAAAATAACATAATATCAAATAAATAATATTATTTTTTTTATCTTCTACTTCTGTAACTTAATCATATGTCGCATGATGTATTTTAATCCATTATATACTTTTAATCAATTATATATTATTAAATATAATAAAAAAAATGATCATACTTATCCGTGCCAAGAGATTCTTCCAAAACATTTTTTACATTGTTGCGTGCAATAAAACTATCAGCATATATTAGGACATTTGGTGGTTTTACATTCTTTTTTGATAACTTTGTTGTTATCTCTGCCATAGAATTTCTATAAAATAAATATTTCATTAAATTTACCAAATACTTAGATAGATACAGTATGTTTAAATACAATTGAAGTATTAATGTTTTGCATGATTTCCATATGCATACAAAATTTTTATCTTTTTCTTTTAAATAACTACTTTTGCAAAATACCCACTTGAAAGGACTTGCAGATAATGTTCTTTTGATATTCTTAGCATCATAAAAAGTCTTTGGTTCAAAAGGTTTACTTGTACTTTTTATATCACTGCAAGATACTTGTCTGGTGCTTATACTACTAGATACATCTTCTAAATTGTCAAGCATATCAAGTGATTTACTAGTAGAATGCGGAACACCTTGAAACTTAGTGGTATCTTCTGTGATCTTTTGTATTTCATCTCGAGATAATTGATCTTCATATTGAGGAATAGTTACTGAAACTGATGTAGAAACTTGACTTCTACATTCACTTTCTATAAAAAAAATAATTTTTCTTAAATAAATTAAATTATTGAGATTTGTAATTTATATAACATATGATTAGTCATAAAATACTATTATACTTATAAAATTTTTGTTTAACAATTTTTTGTATATACCTAGCGTTTCGTTAGATTCCACACGTTTCATCAATTCAATATCCGCACTCGTTACAGCATTTTCTGGATATATTATTAAGCCTGGAAGGTCCTTAACTTCAAATGGTTTACATTTCTCGGATGCAAGTTTGGCAGTGTCGCTTAATGATTTTAATTTTTCCGTATGCATTCTCCATTCCTCTTTGTCTATAAATTCTTAGAAAAATAGATATAAAACTTATTTTATGCGATTTTCATTTCTTACTTTTATTTATATATTATGCAATATAAATTACACAAAGTGATATACAAAATATATAATACACGTATACTTTTTTTTTACTAGAATGCTCTTGAGTTCTAAATCATTCATTCATATTAATAAAAATTCGAAGAACAAATTCGTCTAGAATTAATAATAGCACGAAGAATCAATGATTTTTAGGAGTTATTCAATTTTTTCTCAACATGAATCTCGAGAGTAAATTCGGTTCCAGCAAACACACAAAACTCATTTCATGTAATTAAAAATAAATTAATCTTTACATAGACAAGATATCTCACGAATGCATTCTTTAATATTTACAACTAAATATTAATTCACAAAGCAAAATAAAATGTTTACTTTTAAATTGTTGGTTTATTTCGCTTCGTATGTTATATTTCATGAAATTCATGAGTATTGGATCATCAGATATTTGAAGACCTAATATATAATTAAAAATTGCTGCATAGAATTGCTAGAGTTTACAGATGTATTAAGATAATGGAGATACGATAAAATAAGACAATTAAAAAAAGAAAATAACAGATCTAGACAAACAGTATGGTAAAGATTCTGTAAAGTATGTACTCAAATACAATAAGCCTATTCTCAGCTTTACATGTAAACGAAGAACTATGTTTATCCTTTTAACGTTTCAACCAAAAATAGATTAAAAAAACAGTTCATTCACCAAAGAATGAAACATCTACCATTAATAACATGAAACTCTAATTATATGAAACTCTTACTTTTACTTGGGGATGAATTCAACACGTCACTATTGTAAAGACAAGGCTTTCCTGATATCAGGACAGCTGGAAAAATATATATAAAGCTATTACATATATTTTTAATATTAAATATATATAAAGCTATTATAATCCGAATACTTTGAAAAGTAAAGTTAAAATCTATACATACTTTCTATTCGTTTCAACAACAAGCCATTATTAATATAACATTGACCTTCCATTGCTGCAATAAAAAATTTTGCAACCATGTCTAAATCAGACTCTATAATTAAATCGACATTTTTATTTGCCGTCCACGTAATAATTAAACCATAATCTTCGACCTAAAATATATAACATTTAAACTACAAAAATATTATATTTAAATTACAAAAACGGAATGTTAAAATTGATAAACTCTGTTGACTTCTCAAATAAATATTTCTGTCCAAACATAGAGAAAAATTTTCAAAAATAATTAGATTGTAAAATATGATATTTATTTGCATTTATTTCAATCATTTTGTTCTTTAAATAATAAAATTACTTATGTACACTTTATTAAAATAATTATATTTAGTGAAAAACATGATTAATACAAGTGGATATAATACCTTTGTAGCATGTGTCGCAGCAACAGGATTATAGCTTTCAAGATCAGCTTCAACAAGAATATAAAGTTTGTACTCTGATTGTAACAAAGTTCCATTACGATTATTTATATGTAAAGGAAAAAACGTTTTTCCATACTGATACATTAACCAACTTGAGATGTCAACTTTTTGCTGGTAAAAATAGCAATTAACTCAATGATTAATTATATTCAAACAACAATAATTTGTTTATGCTATCATTGCTTGATGCATACTTGAGGAAATATAGTGCACAATCTCATATCATCATAGTACCATAGTAATTCTTCTAGTCTAGCATCACTTTTATTCATACATAGACAAGAAGTCATAAATTCATCATTTTCATAATCATTCATGGGAGAATTTGATTCTTAAAATAATAAATAATATTTTAAATCCATTATATTAAAGTTTTTTAGTATATGTTTTAAATTTTATATATATATATATATATATATATATATATATATGTATGTATGTGTGTTATATATATAAATTTATTAAAATTTAATACCAAAATGAAATAGCACAAAATGAGTCACTAATTATCATAACATAAATTTATTATATAATATAACACTTTATTAGTATATATGACAATTTACATCCAAGTGCAAAACTAAGGAAATATAAGAACTAACAATATAATATAGTAGAATTGTATTAGTTTTGGATATTTTATACATTAATAATAATAATAATAATAATAATTACATGCATGTAACGTTAAATAGATAATAAACTTACAAAATCAATAAAAATGCAAATGATATTTCATGTATGCAAGTATATAAATATTGAACTAACACTTAAGTCTGAAAAAGTGAAAGCAACAAATAATTACTATCTACAAATTATAATATACAATGTGTATTGTGTATATATAAAAGTTTCTGATTTATTTATAAAGAATATGTTACAAATTTATAAAAAAGAAATAAATAACTCTTATTCCCTATAATTAAAATAACATTTTTAAAACACTACAAATCATATTAATATAACAATAATATATTATTATAATACATGTTATTATACAATTATTATAAATGACAATACTTATAAAACTTACATAGAATATATAATTTAAAAACTATTATCTTAAAAATATAAAAACTTTATTAGTGACTAATTGTTTAATAACTCTACTGTAATAATTATGAATGAATTTTAATAATCAAGTGTAATAATTATAATTATACTTGATAACCATAATTTCAAACATAATGTAACATATCTGCAAATTGTCTTCTTTAAAAATTTTATTTTAAACTAATATAAATTAATTTTATTTCATTTTTTATTTTATACTAAAAAGAATGCAAGATTATAATAATAAAATATATAATAAAAATAAATGATAATTGAATAATTGTTATAAATAACCAATAATATTATAATAATTATATTGAAAATATATTAATAATTAATATAATCTTATTTTTTACTTTAGGAATATATAAAGTTTTTAAATTACATAAAAAACTGCATAATTTATCAACAATTTATAATATTATCAAATATAAATATTAATGAATTACCTTTATTTGAAGCTAGTGTTTTATTATAAAACATTATTGATGGATAAGTGGTTGTGTCCCCTTGAAATAAACTGCGTAGATGACTCTTTAAGAATAAAATTCTTCTTGATTGGATTGATGTTGCTACCATATAAAGAAATGTCAAGATCATGTTGATAAAATTATATTCGAAATTTCAATATATATGTAATTCCTGAAACAATTATTTATATTATACATTTTTTATATCTCCATTTTAATTTCTTGTGAAATGAACTATAATTCATTAATAATTTCAATAAAGTATAACAAAATTCATGTGTTTTACATTTTTAATGTAATATATATAATATATAGTAAAATTGTACTCATGTAAATTTATTAAAATGTACTCGTGTAGATTTATTAAAATTTAGAAGATTTTGAAGAGTTTGAAGATTTGTGTAAATTTATTTATGTACTCGTGTAAATTTATTAAAATTTAGACACTTAATCGTATATAATATATCAAAAACTATAACCTAAAAAATTCTTAAATAATTCTTAAATTACATAGTTCTTAAAACCAATTAACACATATTAATTAATAATGATTATATCGATGAAATAGTCACAAATAAGCTTTTAAATATTACGGTAATTGTCATTACGGTTCAATGACTGAGATCGAATTCCTATCTTTACTTTCTTATAAAAGAATATAACAAGTTACATACCTATTCTTAAATACTAATATTTGTTTATGAAGTAATTAACAAAAACATGAGCAAATAAACTTTGAATGTCGTTTCACATCTATAAATTTCTATTGCAAGAACATTATGCAAGATACTTTAATTTATTGACGCTTATGTAGGACGTAGTACAACTGTTGCGATTATCATCACAGATGGCGCTAAAGAAGAGTTTAAAAAAAAGTTATTTCATCATCTTTCTTTCAAGTTGCTATAATTATCTAAATTATAATATTTTGGATCTTGTTATTTTAACTAATATAAACATGCACATATAATAATTATAACAAAATTATAATTATTTTCACATACTATTATAATAAATTTTACTTAAACTAATAGAATGTTGCATTTTCAGTTTACTTTACAATATTTATAGTATCAAAAATTTTTATTAAGAAAGAAATTGACAAGACATTACTTTATAGATTATGTAATAGAAAATGGAAAATAACAATAATAATCCAAATATGAAGATTTTCTTCTTCAAATATTTCTCACTCAAAGTTATTTGAAGATAAAGTAATCTTATAGAGGAAATATAAAACAAATATAGTATATTTTTTTTAACATATTTAATCTATAACATTAGAATTAATAAATTTTATAATAAATTTTAATGATATAAATAAAAATTTACTCGTAAGAATAAAATTAAGAGTATCAATCAAACAAGTAACCACAATTTTCCTCTCAAAATTCTCATTGAAGCTTTTTTTATTTTTCATTTTTATTAATGAAAATTTCATTAACATATGCAATATTTCTAATTAAAATGAAACGAAATATTATTATAACATTCAACTCAAAGATCTTCATTCAGATTAGAGATTTTCCTTGTTTGGTCGCTGTTCTTTCTAGCTGTCCATCAATATATTTCAAAATGTCAAGAGGATTTGGAAAGCAAGGAGAAGTGAAAACATACGAATTAATTAAATAAGATATCTGCATTTTACAAAGCAATAAGTTACATATGAATCCTTATATGGGAAACCAAAAAACTGAGTCGCAGCACGCGTTTTATAATACAAACTGTATAGCCAACGTTGTTGGCTACGTATAGCGAAGTGTTAAAAAAGCGTAAAATGCTTTTCATTTTTGAAGAAGTAAGGCTTTGATATTTCGTTCTCCATGATACGTTGCACGTTTGAACTATGGGCCGTTGGATAGGCAACTGTTTGATAATTGTGCACATGGACGTATTTTTACATCTCGACACCACTGCATCGAGAAGCTCGACGTTTTCCCTTGGAAGACTGGAACAACAATTAATCCGTCGACAAAATCTACTGTCGGATAATATAGCACCAAAAACACGTAGTAAGAAGCAGAATATGAATAGCCACGACATCAACATGTTTTTCGAAATTCGAAATTAGCACCACCTAAGAACTTGTCATCTTTTCGATTATGTTGAGAAAAGAGTCACGAGTAAAATTATGCTAGTACGGTAATTGTACAAATCGACGGATTTCACTCGTTACTCGTCATTTTGTGTTTAAAAACTTTACCCTAGTGATAGAATCCCTACATATAGAATTGAATGATTTGATTTCTCTCCATCAATTTTGATTCGCTGTCGTTAATGTTGAATTCACCCGACAGTGGTAACGACGTTGATAGTAAGAAACTAAGTCTAGCAATTTTGATCTAAAATGTCTTCTTTTTTCCTGTGATATCATCCTTCTTGATGTTTTTTTAACATTTGTTGTCCTCCTTTCAGCCTTGTGAATCAACAAGTGTCCATCGATGACTCGACGATTGGCGATTCATCAGTAATTCTTTCGGCTATACGTTGATCAGTCGGTTCCTTATCTTTGTTTTCGTCGGATTCAAGATCCGACAACTGTTCACATCAATCACTAAAGAAAGACGTTTATAAATATAATTTCTATATATTACATATTATTATAATCAGATAAATTTTATAAATATGACTTCTATATATTACATATTATAATCAGAGTGCGGATTTCATAATTTCATAAATATAATTAAAAAATGGAACCTAAAAAGTTATTTTACTTACTTATAACGAGTATGATATTTTAGATATCTTATACATTTTCTAATATTATATACCTTTTATGTATTTTTACACTTTTGAGTTACTTGTAAGTGTATATAAATCCACAGTTTAAGTAATTATATGTTAAAATATTATATGCCCCAAATTGTTAAATTAAACAATTGATAAATACCTGTCACTATTTTCGGTTGTCCCTTCCTCGCTGCAATCTAAATCGAGTTCACCTTGTATGGCGCTCTGTAGATCATCAATTCGTTGAAGCGCCAATCTGAGATCATCCCTAGCGACTTTGGTCTCCGCTTCAGCAGCCTCAAGAGATTTTTCCAATTCGCGACGAGCACGCGTGGACTCTTGTTCACGCGCCAGTGCCGAACTGGCTTCTTCTCTTGATTCACGTAACGATCTTTGCAATCTTCTCGAAGCATCTTGGGCACTCTGTTCTTTCGTTCGAAGTAACGCAGTCTCAGTTTGTAGTTTATCCACGTTTTCTTTCAGTCTTGCTATTTGAGTCTAAATATATATTGAGAATATAAATAATAATTCTTAATATATACAAATAATTTTTAATTTAAGTGAAAGGAAAATAGCTTACTTCCAAGCGTGCTCTTGTCGTTTGCTCTAATTCGAGCTTACTTTCGAGCTCTTTAGCACGAAACTCGAGTCGTCGTGTGGCAAGACTGTTCGCAGTCGGATCACCAAGCTGCTCAACGGATTCAAGTCGTTGCGTTAACTCTGAAAGTTGATCCTTCAATGAAGATTTTTCTGCCTCCAGTGCAGCAATTTGCACTTGTGCTTCCTGCAACTGGCCCTGTTCCGCCGATACTTGCTGCACAGCCGCCCGATACTTTTTCAATACCTTTGGAATCAATCGTTAATTATATATTATATACTTGAATTATTTACTACAATTACTATGTATTATTAGGAAACACACTTCTGCCAATTCCTCTTCGTTCTCTTCCAATTGCGACAATAACTCAGCTCGCTCACGATTAGCTACATTAGCACGATCTTCTGCTTCAGAACGTTGTCGCAGTGCTTCCTCTAACGATGCCTGCGTCTCATTTAATTCTTGTTCCAGTGCTTGTTTCGCCTTAACTGCAACTGCTCTAGCACATTCTGCATCCTCCAATTGATTCTTCAGTTGTCGCAAAGCTGCTTTACCCGTCGAATCGCCTTTCGATCTCTCTAGCATCGTTTGAGCGTCTCTTAGTAATGCTTTGGTTCTTTTTAAATCTCTTTTTAGCCTGTAAAATTATAAAAAAAAATAAAGAAGATGTATATTCTGCGATTATAATCAATCGTAACATACAGAAATCTTTTTTTAATGATTGTCAGACTGCAAATATTTATGTGAACTCAGAGTTTCATAATTATGATAAATATGGTAAAAAAATAAAACTAAAATAAAGTTTACTTTATTCCATCTTGAAAAATTGTAATAGCGAGCAGTTGAATATTTCTACATTGAATACTTTTTATATTTTTCCATATTATATTATACATTTTAAACATTTTTGCATAAATATTCACAATCGAAAGATCGTAACATACCTATGCATGGTATCAGCTTCTGCAGCACGTTCAGCACGATCTTGTTCCTCGATGGCTACCAAACGACGTTCCAGTTCGTGCTTCTCCCGAAGCAATATCGTTCTCTCCTCGTGTTCGTTCTCTAGCTGTGACTCTAGAGCTTTCACCTTTTTCAAAGCGTTACCGCGTACGTCCTCTAGTTCTTCGTCCCTCTGTTGCATCTCTTTGCGTATCTCCTTGCGTTGTTGCTCGATACTCATCTCGAGTCTTAACTTTGCCTGCTCGAGCAACTGAACTTGACCAGCGAGGTCGTCCAACTCTTCTTCCTGATCCTTTACTCTTTTTTCCAGCTCATGCTTTGCTTTCTTCAACTGTGCTACTTCCTCCTCCGTTTTGCCACCAAACGTTAGCTCCTCAAGCTCTTGGCTCAGCGTTCGTAGCCTTTCTTCCTTTAATTCGATTTCTAGTCTTGCGTCCTACATTAGAAGTTGTGTGAGTGAGAAATTAGAAGTAAATAATTTCAGATAATATTTACTTTCTTTTTAACCGGAACATTTTGTTTTATATTAAATGAATGGAAATAAATGACAATTGTATATCATTAATTAATCAACGATCTATTTTCTGTATTTGCATTCAATGAATAATTACACGAAATACGATAATAAGTATGACATTAAGAAAAAAAAAGAATCAATTATCAAGAAATGAAAATATTTTTTTTTTTTATTTAAACTGATACTTACGCTGAGATTTTGTTCTATGGTAAACTTTTCTGCGATCGCGATTTCTTTTTCTCTGGCCAATCTTTCACGCTGCGCTTTCTCTTGTCGTAGATCGTTCATCAAATTCTGAGTTTCCGAATCGAACCTAAATAAATATACGAAGTCAGAAAACATATTTATAGAATGTAATATTAAGCATTGAAAAAGGAACTTATATATCACAGAAACTTATATCTAAAGCAGTCAATCACGGTTTATGCACCCAACGAACCTCCAACCAGTGGCTGATGTCGTCGGACGTGCAAAATTACCGACCTGGCTAATTGCCAGAAACACTTGTTGCCGCGAACGGAATCAGAATAGAGCATGCCCCGATACCGTGAAAATTCGACAAATTTAACGAGTAGCTAAGAATCGTGCCGCAAGTAAAAACCTTCTCTTTTGAATGGATAATTCGATTCTTCTTTTAAGTGTTATCAATCAAAATTATACAACTGATCAATAACAATAACTATTGTTTAATTAATATCATTTCACCAGAATAATCAGAACGATAATTTTTTTAAAATACGAATCTCCTGTTTTTTTTTTTTTTTTTTAAGAAAAATTCAGGAAATTGAACTGTTATGAACTTAAGTAACTTCAACGCTGCGCTTTCTCATTTTCTAATTATTTTAATAACATAGTGAATATAAAATGTTGAAAATAATTTGATATTAATTGATTTTACTTTTAAAATCAGGCAATTTTTAATTTGATGTTTTGAAAAATCGGCTTTCAAGTCTTACATGACAAAATTAGAACATCCTGCTATGAACATTCTCCAAACCTGCACAATCTACTAGTTCAGTACTGTTTACGCAAAAGTTTCCAAAAATACTTTCTACATAGTGGCAATGAAAGAAATGCGAAACGCTATTGAAACACCGGATAAAAAAAGACGGTGTAGAAGTTTCAAGTAGCACATACTTGCGCTGTTTCTTTTCTAGAAGATTATTCCTAGCCGTCTGTTCCTCTAGCAGTAATCTCAAGTCGTGCATCTCGCCATTTAGTTTTTGCACACGTCTTTTCCATTGTCCAACAACCTGACGTTGCTCCTCGACTTCTTCATAAGCATCAACTAACTACAAAGCGAAAATATTACTTTCATTGTAGCAATTTTATATACGAACATAATTCGCAGATGAAAAATAAATTTATACAACAGAATGAACAATGCAACCAGGCAAAGAATGATTTTGCAAGCAAAAATAATTGTAAAATTAAATGGAAAAAGATGAAGAAATTAATTTCTGTACTGGTTGTTGTAATAAAGTATTGGTTGACCGAATATGTTCAGCCAAGTATTTCTGTTTTAAACATAATTTTCTCGAAAACGGGACCTCAAATTACATTTTCCATATTTTCAATCTATAAAGTAAGCTTCCGTTTGTCCCTTGTTAACCACGAAAACAAACTTGCAAAAGAAAAAATTTTGTTCTTTATTTCCCATTCATTTTTATTAGCAGAATACAATCTAAAATATAATTTCTCAACGTGAAAGACCATTTGAATAATTTCAAAAAATTTCCACTTTGATATACCTTCTTTTCCAATTGCTTCTTAAGTCCAACCAGTTGTTCGAGGTCATCTTCGTGCTGCTGGGCCATCTTCCTCTTCGTAAACTCGAGTTCCCTTATGGCATGTTCGTATCTTTGCTTATAAACACCGCCGTCCTCACCATCTTCAGCGTCGGACGCAACACCATTTAAGTCTGCGGCCCTTGCATACAAAAGCTCCATCTCCAGACGTTCGGTCGTTTGCTGTAGATTTTTATTCGCCTCTGTCACATCTTGTAGCTCTCTTTCGAGTCGCAGACGTTCCGACGTTTCAGCATCGATCCTTTCAGCCGCCAACGTCGACGTTGAGTGTTCCTCCGCAAAATCGGCAGTCATCTCGCTCAGCTGCAATAAGAATCAAGATAGAAAATTATTTACGTTTCATTTACAGACGGCTTCTTGGCTTGCTTGATATTTTTCACTTCTCGAATAATATTTGATGTCAAGTATTATCGATAATACCATGAACGAATTATTCATCAATGTTGATGATACAGACTCATCATGTAACTTAACCGACTTGATACGGCTGAGTTAAAAAAAGAAAAATGAAAACATAAAAACAAAAATTCATGTAGAACTAAAATAATCTACGAAGTGTCATCATCTGTATCTTTCTTTCCTATAAATCTTACCGTCATTCTATTAACATTATAGTATTAGTATTTCTGTACTATACTACGCTGTTTGTAGATTTTTTTT